>JAVQJG010296771.1:0-17180 GCA_036024015.1 Craterocephalus amniculus | reverse complement strand
AGACAACTTCTGGCTCCAACACGAGATGCTGCTTTATTCTCATCCAGCACCACCGCTCACAGCAGAACACGACCTCTTCTATTCTCCAGTTTCACACGTATCCCTCCGCCTCCTCACCAGCAACAGCGCGGTATAGTCCCGAAAAACGTGAAAGGTCGGTTTGCGCAAAACAATAAAGAATCTAATCGTATTAAAATAACGCGCTGTCAATAAACGTCAGTAACGGTAATGGCGTTGTAACAATGAGCAGAGTAATTAGTTAGATAACATCGTTACTGAAAAAGTAGTGCCGTTAACTAACGGTATCAAATGTCTCCATTATGGTAAAACATACTGGCATTAAAGGCACTTGGCTTTTATTTTTTTCAATTAAAAATTGTAACATGCTAAAAAGCGTTATTTAAACTTGACCTAGATTGGATTGTCTTATTTAGTCTTTTTATTATCCAATACATTGAACAAAAAACAGTACTCCATATCTTTGAAAACATTGACAAAACATTTATTTTCGGCAATAAATGCAACTTTTCCAGTTTGTCTCACTATATAGTATTTTTTAATAATTCAGTATGTGCTGTCCTAAGACATTTTGGTCTTTCGTTTTGCCTTTCATGTCACCTTCATACATCACATGATGTTGCTGTGACCTCTGTGCCCTCTGACAGAGCTTGTCTTAATAGCTTGCCTCCGCTTCATGAGCTGCTGGAAGGGTAATGGCATGTCTCATTGAGCCTGGGGGCATACAGGTCTGTTGCAGTCTCTCAATACTGAGACCTTTGGCAGTTCATCCAGGTTACAAGATAAATGTTTCAACAGAAGCACTGTAGAGCTTTCAGGTTGTCAGAGATACTCTTTTTAGACCTGATGAGTGTGTGCACACATAAATCGATGTTATAAATCTATATAACAAATTTATTCTATATTCTATATAACAAGGAAGAGACAGTGATTACTCTTTCATTGTGCTGTGGATATGTGGGAGTTTATCTATTCCAGAGTTTGATAGCATACCTGTATTGTACACAGGAGTCAGGATTATGTGTTAGGAGTCTTATCTTTGATTTCGTGCATTAATCTGGCTATTTTAGGAACCTAGAAGTGCTTTTTTCTTTTCCTCTGCTTCCTGCCTCCGGATTAAACTTCTTAAACTCTTCCACACACCACCAGAGGGTCCATCTATTCACCTCATGCTGCATAGTCTAATATTCAGAGTTTAATGAAATATGAAATTGAAATTCTCATCAACTTGATCTCATGGTATTTCATGATGTGTTGGGTTATTCAACAAATAAGGATGTCTATTAGATTGAAGGCCAAAATGTAAGATGATTTTGTTTTTAAAAGTTTCCTGTTGGAAAAAAACCAAAAAACTTAGAACTTCCCTTCAGATATGTTCAGCCATGTGATACCTTCGTTTTTCGGACATGAGTGTAAAGAGAAACTTTATAGTTAAATATTCCACAACTTTTTAAAACTGTTTTTGAAGCGTTTGAGAGACACAGGGGCACAAATAAATGGTTTTGAAAATGTTTTTATAAACACCTAACATTAAATCTAGTTCATCTGCAGTTACTGCCTCAAAGAAACAATAATCTTTGTACCACATGATGTTAAAGGGAAACTATCTCGAAGGCAAGCTGCTACTGCATCTGTTTATTGTGGACGTACACTATCTGAGGTTTCATCGTGGTGAATAATTCTGCTTGTGCAGGATTTATACAAACCAAATCTCTCTGGACATCATGTCCACATTTTCCCAAACAGGAAGAGTCCTACTTTTCACTTCTGGTTGAGATTTGTCCATGCACCAGGACTTCAATGCAAAGTCCGTTCACCCCAAAAACTCTTTGGTCTATGATGTATCGCTCATCTGCAGTGTCCACTTTGTGGAAAAAAAACTATTTGGCAAATGACTGACCAGCTTTTAAGATTGAATAAGTATGCAGAGGAGGCTGTGGACAGCCCATCAAAGACGAACAGCAAACGGAGTAGGTTTGTTTTGTCTCTGAATTAGCAATGATTTGATTGTGAAATTGTGTTTGGTCATCTGAGACATGTTCCAAGACTCATATATATTCATTGGACTGCATTGTGTTTTTAACTAATTTTGACAATTGAACAGACTGTTGTTCATGTGATGTCCAAAAGAATGAAATGATGCTGACCTGTTTTGGAGAAAAAAAAAACATTGGACTAAGAATCAAAAATCAGTAGTAGTAGCACAATCAGAAGTATTTAAATGAGGATTTTGTGTTGCTGTTTGCTCTGTCGTGGAAGGATCCGGAGAGCAAGGAAACCGCACACTCAAAATGAATTTCGATCCAATTGAAATATAACTAGAGGACACAAAATAAAAATATTACTGAGCTAGAGAAAAAAATCTAAATGTCACCAGAATTGCTGCAATATATAAGTTCAAGTTCAAGTTCAATTTACTTATAAAGCACACTAACAACAACCTTCCTGAGCTGAGCCGAACTGTGGCATTATCATAACTGTGGGATATTTTCCATGTTCGACTTTTATCTAGACAAAACAAGGAGCGCATAGAATCAGATGGAAACTCGGCCTGTTCTATGGCAGGATTTATTTATTTATTTATTTTGATTGGATATAATTTTCTTCATAATCTTTACTTGGAGCTCGCTGCTTCTATGCAGCACAGTATATAATCAGCTTGTTGCTCTGCACTTTCTAACTTTTATTTTCCCTTTTACATGAGAGAGAGAGCACGATATAAAAAAATACGAACACTGGGGTAGAGAGAAAAGGGAACAGAATCAGTGTGGGGGAAGGCCTGATAAAAGAGAAAGGTTATGAGCAGGGTCTTAAAAGCAGGGAGTGACCGAGCTGCCATGGTGCCCGGTGGGAGGTCGTTCCACATATATTGGAGAATATCCATTACTGCGAAAAAGTAAATGCAGTTTGACCAACTGGAGGAACACTGGATGAAGATAAGAGGAGGAGGCATGATGGAAAACCAAAGAAAAAATGATCGTAATAAAAAAAATCTGTAAATAAGACTGTTGGGGCCTTCAGAAGAGATGCATCTGACCAATATTTTGGAACAGGTCCAGCTCACTTTCTGCAAGGAAAGGTTTGCAAAGGGGAAATCAGTTCTGGAGCAAACTGTCACTTCATCGCTCTGAGCCTGACGTCAAAGTTCCTTGTGGGGTAGCAACCTTTTATTGAGATCAGCAGACACTCAAGCATATAATAGAGGTCAAACATCATAAGACATCATTCCTGTGATATATGTCAAGACACAGACGAGAATATAAGAATCCTTTGTATGGCCACATCCTGGTGCTGAGGGAGAGGGGGTTTCCAGCAAACAACAGGATGTGTCCTTACAGCTGAAATCAACATACAATGATTTCAGTGTGTGTTAAAAGTCAACTTGAGCGGTAAACTTGAGTAAATACTTACATGAAAAAAGATGCTTAGAATAAATGATAATAAATTAATTTCCAACAGAGCCTAAATGTACTAACTGTAGCCCAACTGTACTGTACTCATTTGCAAAGTAGTACTGAGAAACTGGGACATGTACAAAGACATTTTCAATGAATGGGAAATACGATTCTGTTTTGACTGCCAAATAGTTCAGAGATGTGTCCATGTTGTTATGAGATGGCTATTAATGTTTTAAGAAATGAGCCAAATATATTGCAAAAATTCAAAATCTTTTGCAAAGATGAACTGAGATATGAAGACGCATGCTACAGCATTTGCAATTTTGGTTTGGAAACTTTTCAACGTAGCTATGAGAATGTAATTTTGGTTTGAGGAAATGAGCAAAACCTATGGAGAAAGTGTAAAACCATGTAATGCACAGGTCAGAGTTGTTTAATCCACTTGGTCTCACACAGTAAAACACTTTATAACAAATGTTTAAGTACAGGAACTATTTCATGTTGGTCTTGATGTACTTTTTCTGGTGAACAATCATTATATGCTACACTGTGTTTTTTTCATGAACTTGTCAAAAGGCAGCTGATCCGAACGAGTTGATTAGCACGTCGCTATGGGGACATCTGTGACAGAGTGATACAGTAGTGATTTAACTTGAACATACTTCATGAAAATAATGCATACTAGTTAGCATTAGTGTTCTCACCAACCGTCATATAAATTGTGTAACCTCTCAGTCCCTCTGAACACACTTGCTATAGTCAAAACGTCTTCTGTGCATGGTGATTGATGTGAACATTTGCTGAGTCAGCTTGAATAATTTTACCATACAGTAAAATTGAATAATACTGTCTGGCTTACTAAAACAAAAATTCATGTAAACTGGAGTTCAACTCTGTATAATAAATATACTTGTGTTTATCTATCTTGAGCTTTGGGTGATGTTTCATGTAAGAAAACATTGTTTAAAACATCAGATTAGCCGGAAAATTAGGAAACCATACCACGGGCCCTTTAGTTTTGTAAAATAGAAAATAAATTAGGGCTACACTAATCCTGCATCCAAACTCTTTACAGGGTGGGATAAAAAAAAGAAAGAAAAAAATAATAACTTTCCACTTTGATGTTCAAAATTGTGACTTTTGTACATGTATAATTTTGGACAGTTAGGGCCAGGCATAAAAGAAACACATTTCACTTTGTGTACACTGTGTTTGAGTTGCTGAAGAGGTTCATTTTCGGAGCTCATGTTCAAAAAGCATTTAAAGCAAAGCTGAAATAATTTGGTGCTCTGACTGATAATAAGTCAGGTGTAAGTAAAGCAGCTTAATGCAACGTAAGCTGCGATACTTACTTGGCACATTTCAACTGAAATTAAAACATACTAGATTACACTAATAAAAAGTCTCATCTCTTTCTTAAGAATAGTCCATGGGATACTTTTTATTTATTTTTATTCAACTGGGTAAATTTTTTATAGACTTATATAATATTCTAGCCTGGCTAACGCAACTTCAATGCGAGGGACGGTTGACCCGCCTTCTTCAAATGCCACTGTTTGCGATTGGTCAAAGCTTAAACCAATCACAGAACTCTTTTCTCTGACTTGGGTGTAGCCAGCGGGGCTAACCGACTCTTACTGAAGCCGGTCATGAGCAAGACGATAACGTCTTTCCCTCCAATAAATGTCTCCAGGGCTACTCGTTGCTCATATTTCACAGAGAACTTTCCGTTTAATTAACTGAAAAGAGAATCTCCCGCTGTGTCAAACGCTGCTGCTGTTCCATGTTAGCAATGTTGACGGTGTTGCTACCTGTCGCGTCACTGCATGGAGCCCGCCTCTTTGGACAAGCTCAAAATTGATTGGCTCCCACTTTTTTGGGAGATCGGAAGTCAGTAGAATAGCCCTCTTGACCAGATTATATGGGACTTGCAAAATTTAGTGGGCAGGACCAGGCTAATAATATACAAGGTTTCCTTGGAATACAGAGAAAACATGGATGTAGGTCTTACTTAAAAATAATACAAGGTTATATTACAAAGAAAAATCTGAGAATTTAATACAAAAGAAAACAATACAATGCAGTGAAAACATTTTATTAATAGCACATTACACTTTTTATTTTAAGTGTGTGGGAGAATTTTCCATTAAGTAACATTCATGGAGCTCACAGTGGCAACAGAAGCTGAAATGTGTCACAGTGTCCTTGCTGGCGCTGTGCATATCTGGCATTTTCCTTCATCTTGCATGTTGAAGGCAGATCTGCACGGACAGCAGACACAGGGACACAGCTCTGCGGCGCATGGACTGTCAGTGAGCTCATGGCTTGTAGTGCCTGTGGACCGATGTCGGCAGCTCTTATTACACTTGACAGCCAACAACCATGTCTGTGAGAAAAAGGTGTCTGAGTACAAACACTTGGCTTGCACTGGGAAATTCCTGTCTCAAATTGATTTGTCATGGTCTGAATGATGTATTTTAACCCTGAAAAATGCAAATTTGCAGGATGTTATCTATATTTCCTCGTATTTAATTCAATACAAACCAAAATCATTTATGTAATAATTTTGCTCTCAGTGATATCACTGCCTATGTTGTCAAATAGAGAAAAGGCTGGCTGCCTGCCAGATACTAAGTGAGCAAAGGAGGAAGCCAGCATGTGGTAGGACAAGGGGGGTGGAGTAAGACTGCTATGAATAACCAAACAAGTAACACACATCATGACATTGTACACCAATAGCATTACATAAGAATTATATACAGAGATTTAGGATTGCTTTATGCATGAGGGATTTCTTTTTGGTTTTTTTATGCTGCAGCATGGTTTTTTTCAAATTATAGGGATTATTTTTGGTGCCCAAGGAAGCATTCGAAAATAGCATTAGATTTTTCACTGGTACACCCAAAAGTGCCAGAGATGTCCCTGGGCAATTGCCAAGCTGTCATTGTAAATAAGAAAATTGTTCTCAGTTCCTTGCTTTGTATGTCTGTATGAATGAATGAACACAGAGGATTTTTGAAAAATACTAAATGTATACCAGCATACAGATGTATCTGAACTGACCAGATGACCAATGCCATTCACTACTGGAAAAATTGTTTAGTAAATCGCACTTCTCCAATTGAAGTGATGTACCATATGAATCTCATATGATTTGATCAACATTGGTCACGTTTACATGGGACTTTTAATCCCTCTTTAAATCGGAATTAACGTTAATTCCGCTTTAAACAGACCACAATTAAACACTTAATTCCTAATGCAAATTTAATTCGGAATTAAACTTATTACCGAATAAAGTGGCTGGTTTATTCGTCTCTTAATTCCGAATTAGTCAATTCGTCTCTCATTTTCTATCATGTAAACCCTTATTCCGGTCGTAGTTAATTCCTGTTGTTCTGCGCATGCTCACCCCCTCGTCCTGTCGCCATGGCGACCATACACAGTGCATCCCGTCCGAAGCAAACGGGCTCAAAGTGAGTCTGTTCAGGTGAAAGTGACGTGGCATGCTAGCAGATAGCTGCTGCTTCATAACTAGAACCTAAATCAAGCAAAAATGGCTCTTATTACGACATTTTCTTCTGTTGTTGGAAAGAAACGAGGCGGTTTTTAACTTCTGGTAGACGTAAGTACGTACGTTACGTCAGCCCCCCATCCAACCAATCAGAGCCCTTCCCAACCCCTGGCCTTAAAGCGGAATTAAGAAGACGTGTTGCCCATGTCAACCCTCGTTCGGAATTAATATTTCCATGTAAACCCGAGGGAGAAGCTTTTAATTCCGAATTAATTAATTCGGAATTATTAATTCAGAATTAAAAAACACCATGTAACCGGGGCCAATGTGTATCTTTTGAAAAAAAAAAGAGCATGCCAATTCATAGCAAACATTTCACATGGGTTTTTCCAGACAAAAATATTTGGAAGCTGGATTCTCACAAGAGCTTAAGCAGAAGTCTTGGTAATCATCTTCATTTTCTGACACAGTTATCTGGAGATAATCCTCAGACGACAAATCAAATATTCGCTGGCTTTGCAGGTTAATGGCTTGTTTTGCGTTGGTAGATATAATTTACATGTAAAATAGTTATATTGGAGATATAACATACAAAGCCTGGTAGTTTTGAAAAATCCAAAGACAGATTAAGTTTAATAGTCAATTTAAGCTGATAAATGAGATAGATTTCAATAGAAAAGCAGCACCGTCTTTTATGATCAATGCCATTCAGCCACTCTGTGCCTTCTGGTACTTTATCAGCTGTACTCAATGCTGTTTCGCATGCAAAAATGGGATCTTTAGGGAATACATGCGGTGTTGTTCATAATATTTGCTATGTGTCTGGGATAATCAAAGGCAACAGCAGCATGAAGAAGTTCCCTCATGCAAATATTATTTCCCCTTTCCATCTTGTCTGCTACATATTTTATTTTATCCATCGCATTCTACAATTCTGCAAATTAAGCAGCTGTCTTCCACATTTAATATTGATGTGCGATAGGTGAGGCTCATTCTATGTTGCAAAAATCTTCTTCAAAGATAATCTGTGTTTAACTTATGGCTTTAATATACAACACATGACACAAAGAGTGGACCAAAACAATGAGGGGCTGTGTGGGACATTATTCAGAATTACCCTCTCATAGACCTCTCATGTCCCATAGGGCTCAACAGAGTCGGGCACCTAGAGTTTGTCAGAAAACTTAAATAAACATACATTAGGATGCAGAACAGAGATCATGGTGTGATCAATCAAACCCCTCAATGTGTATGTATACATCTGGACAAACAGCTGCAATGCAGGTGACAATGACTCATAATAATTCTATTGTGAAAATGTTGTATAAGATTTGGCATTTTATGAGAAATATTAAACAACTCTAAAAGTATTTATTTGGACATGAAAATTACTTTAATCCTTAGCAGGTACTGGAGAAAAACATGAAAGACTGAGTATTCATAACAAAAATATATAGTTTCCCATGAGATTGCTTTTCAAAAAATGTCAATTTTTGCTGGTTCTTTCCTTTGAGTGATGATGGATGAAACTTTGGAGCAACCAACATTAATTGCGGTGGGTCTGAGTCAATCAAAGTGGTGTCTTGTAATCCAAGATATTTCCCCATGGACTGCAGCTTTGTTGAAGATTTTACATAATTGAAAAAAATAAAACACACACATTTTAAAGCAAAAAAGCCACTAACAACAGCAACATTGTTTTTATAGCATGTTTAATACAGTCCACACTGCTGGGAAATAATTTGCATAAGGAGATATTTGCTCCATTTGGGAGATGCAAATTATACTAGATCTCACAAGCAAACAAGAGGTTTTGGTTTAATGAGCAAAATCTGCTTAATAATTAGAGCCAAAAATATAAACGTAAACATGATAGCAAGAGAAGGGAGCATTTTTTGTGGCCAGTACACAATGATCTCACAGGGTTTAAGAAACAAACATGTACCAATGAATAAATCCCTCGAACTCCCTTGTCATGATAACTGTATGTAATTGAGCAGCTGGTACAATAGATTGATGAAGTATAAGAACACAAACAGCTGACAGTTTCAATGGACCTTTGTTGTTTGTTCCACAAGACTACTGTAAAACAAACAAAATTCAGACTTAGAAAGTGATAGATTTAATGTAAAGCAGACCACAATATTTCCTATTAAATCTGATTCCTATTGATATCTTTTTTAATATAACTTTGATTCCTGCAAAAATGTAAACGTATTGCCTGCATTTCGCTTTGTCTTGTTTTCAAGACATGAAAGTTTCCAGCAGGAGAACCGCATCTTTCCAGCATTTTCGCCCACATATTTCTCTGACATCAAAATTTGGAGGCATGAAACTGTCAATATTTGTAATTTCCAGTAACCAGCATGAAATTACAGTCTAAATTTCAAGCTTCCTCATACAGCCTGAAGCTGCCTGTGCTGAGGTGAGAAAGAGAAGCTTTAGTTCTATGATTGTACAGAAAGAAGTTGTGCGATGGAGTAAAACTTTGAGAATCTTCATCTCATATTATTTTCTAGACAAATTCACAAAACACTTTGTAGATACGTCTGTTGATATAGTTGGGGTAGTATGATGCATTCATACCTCTATATAAGATTATTTTCTATTTTCTACTTCATCTAGCACAGGGATGCAGCTGCGTTTGGTTAGATATAGCCGGGACCAAGTTGTCACCTCCCCAAAAAATGAACCAGGCATTTTGTTACTGTGGTAACAGCTCCAAAACCGACTGGTATGTTCCAGTTGTTCTCAGAACTTGGAATTCTGAGATAAGCCGTCCGGAAATGATGAAGGATCTCGGAATGAGATGGGTGTCATATTTGTTCCAGACGTTGAAAGTATCTGTGGTTAGACTTCTGAGGCAACTTTCTTTGACTACTTGCTAGCAGAACACTTGATCTCGGCCTCACCTCTCCGACTTTGCCACTTGTAAGGGTAACAGTCAGAATATCAACAAAGAACAAACACACACACACACACAATCTGATTGATTCAGAACATTTGCATTTTAAAACACACATTACCACATCCTTCACATAAATGTCACTTTGCCATCAAACTACTCAGGAATGGCGAGTTTTAAGGTCAGAAATTTACATAGTGTGACTTTTAAGTCAGATCAGTTTAATGCAGCTGTTGAAAAAGCTTTTCTATTAATATTTCTTTATATTTTCAGTTGTACTTTAAGTGGTAACATTTGTAATGGTAATGTTTTTTGTTTTGTTTTGTTTTTTTCTATTGAAACTTTAGATTTATTTATGTTGACTTACATTGTTGAATGATATATTTTGCTGTCTGGCACCCCAGAGCCCCTCTGGGAGCCTGTCACAACATCTTCATAATCTGATGGTGACACACAGGTAAGAACAGTTTCCGAAAGGTTTTGTTGTCATCAGCAGGTCATTTTGGAGTATGACACATTTAGAACAAAGGTTTTCATCTGATTATAGGAATATGTACATATAGTCTGCCAAATCATAGCAATGACAGATCTACCATTAACGATCTAAAAATAGTCTTTCTTTTAAGGGTACGCCTTTGGACATCACTGTTGCTTAGCCGCGTGTGAAGATATAATGCCTTGATGTTTATCTTTGGAGCTATGAACCTATTTACAAGTCCTGGATATTATTGTAATGAATTAAAACAAATAAAACAATCTGGAGTTACGTTTGGACACTTTTCATAACAAAATCTACCTCAGTTTTCTGTAGGTTTACTGACCAAATAGGCCATTTGGCTGCAGTTTGTTAAAAAAACGTAAGAAAAGAGAGAGACCATGACAACTCTTTTTGATGCACAGAAAACTGGATAATTAAAGTGTGTTCACTTATTACAATCTTGTACAGTAGTTGTTATTAATAACAATAGTTATTTTTTGATAATAATCTTTTACACTGGATTACAGAAATACTGAATAAATTAATTTGTTTCAATCAATCAATCAAACTTTATTTATAATAATGCGCCTTTCAAACAAAATGTGGCTCAAAGCGCCTTACATTTAAAAATATTCCCTTCCATTCACCCCACCTCCCACTTCACAATTAACCAACAATTACCATACCCCCCCCTACACACAAACACACACACACACACACACACGGACTGTGCTTTCCTGTGCTTTCCTCTTCCTTCCATGTAATTTGCAGTAGGTGCAAAAGCTAAACACATAGTAATAGAGAAACAGTGTTATCACTCACACATCAGAGAGAATGAAGACCAGATTTCATCTGATGGAAGCAACTATGTTTACATATTCCCCCTCTCTCATATTCTCTTGCCTCTGTCCTCCATCAGTTCTATCCTCTTATTTGTGTTCTTTTCTTTCTACTGTATTATACGGTGGATGACAAGTGCAAAAGACATTTACATTTTAAAGAACCCATTAACAAATTTGAAAGCAAAATTAAAACTAATTTATATTTCATAAAAATATATTTGCTGATTTAAAAAAAAATGGTTTGTGGAGTTGAAATATCTCTAATAGTTCACAACAGAATTGTATTTCTCATTTATTTAATAAAATACCAAATGTTTAGCGCATGGCTCATTGGCTCTGTTCATCTTTGCAAATGATTTTGAATTTTTATCATAGGTTTGGCTCATTTCTTGAAACATTAATCAACCTTCTCAAAACAACATAGAAACATCTCAAAACTATTTGGCAGTAGTTCAAAACAGAATCATATTTCTCGTTAATTTCATAAAAATTGCAAATGTCTTAGGTTATGTCTCAGTTTCTCTGTACTACTTTTCAAATTATTTAAGTACAGCTTGTCTACTTTTGGCTCAATTCCCAAGTGGATTGATCATATTGATCTAAACTGACTGTTGATTCTCAGTGAAATGGTTGTTCCCTCCAAAACAGGTCAGCATCATTTCATTCCTTTTGACATCACATGCACAACAGTCTATTCAATTGACTGAGAGGACTGAGAGGTGTCCATTAGTCCTTTGCCGTAGTGACAAAACATCTAAAAGTTCTGACTTGCAGTGCTTACACAATGCTAAATGGACGATTCATTTTGGGGGTTCTGAATATTTGTATGAGAAAGAAATTGCATTTTGACCCACGAGTGAATAGTTTCGGGGGAGATGTGAGCGTCTGCAAATGCACTATGGTGTTGTGCTGAACCATCCAGGTTATTTTGGATAAAGTGCCAACAGTGATGAGAATGTCTAATCTGTTATAAGAAATGTGACAAAGAAACTGAGAAAGAGCTTTTTATTTTGGTGGCTCTGATGATTTACATGGGAAAGAAACTTAGTTCTGAAGCATGAGTGAACAGTTTTGGGAGGAGAAAAACTGAATAAAGCATTGCCCCTTTTAGGAAGTGGTGAAATCATGAACACAGTAAATGAAAACCATTTTTGAACAGCAGTTATTGTAATGATCTCCAGTTACTGTAATATGATTTTAGGCACAAAGCTGTGTCGGATGTGAGGGAAATTATGCTGCCGAGTTCTTCTGGATATAATGATAGAAATTCTAAATGTTTGAATACGACACTAATGAAGAAAACAATTCAGACAACCCATGCAAATATTGCTTAAGAATTACCCTTTGGTCTTCAAGTCCAATTTCCTTTGGTGCAGTCACATCCAAAATACTAAACAAACAAATCCCAACAAATCCATTCAGAGCATAACAATTTTTGCTTTAAAATAGTATTTGATATTGTCTAAGATTTTAATGATGTCCAAACTCTTTTTCCACTGTTGTAGCACAGCTTCATACGTAATTCTACTTCCTATTAGATAACTTGCAGGTCTGTTCATCTAATCATTTTCTATACTTAATCCTTGAAGTGATTACAGTAATATTAAGTTTTTCAATACACAATTACAATTTATTACATTTGATGTTTTTTTTATGTGTCTTTTGGGACATTGGGAGGAAGTCATTCAGGAAGGATTTCATTTTAATCAAACCTTTAAAATGAACAGCTGATCACTTGATAATATTATATGAATAAAGTCTAAAAATTAGACACTGTAGATAAGAATTTTAAACATTTTCAGCAAGCAGGTGCAGCAAGTCACTGTGGAATTGAACTGTGATGAAGAATAGAGAGCTTTAGGGGAAAAAGTTTGGTATTCGCTACCACAACTGACCCCCATCATACTTAAAGTGAGAAAAGGAATCTGCATGTCCCCCCGTGAAATGAGAAAAATCATTTTTTCCACCACAGAGAACTTCTATTTCTATTTCATCTCCGGTGGTACTACACCATTTCAGGGCATTGCATGCCACTAACACATAATTCTTCAAAAGATTCAGCTTATTCAGTATATTTCTGTGAGATCAGTCTGCCTTTTCACAGCAAGAACTTGTGAAAGAAAATGCACAGGTGAGGCAAATTTCCCAGCTGATGATCATCACATATCATGCATAAGAACAGATTGGTGGTTTGGATTGGCCTATTTTAAAGATCATCCTTTGTTAATGCCTTTGTGTGTGAACTTTCAAAAATGTCATCACAATAGAAAAAAAAGTAACAATGATAATTCATAAATAACAAAACATTAAAACTACACTAATATATAAAGTATACATCAGTCTTCCTCCTTTGTTTATTAGCTCTAGTTTTTTCTCTCTGATATGATTATGAGACTGTTGATACTAAGGAAGGGTTAGGGTTAAGCTGTATGAAGATAAAATGGGGTTGGACAGAAGTTTTCTTCTTCCCACTCCTTTTGTGTAGAATTAACTTACTGTAATCTGGGTTTTTTTATTCATGGTTTACACAGCAAATCTTTTATGTTGATTACATATATTTATAACTGTAATTATTGTTATTTGTGTCATGTGCACATAACATGCTTGTTTGTTCTGCATAAACAAACAAATAAACAAACAAACATTAAACTTTTGTCTAATTCTATATTTCTAACATACTGAATTTGCATGCATTTTAGGGATAGATGCTTACTACCTACCTACGCTAGTGAAAATACAATTTTAATTTGGTTACATATTATTAAAAAAACAGGTTCCAAACCCAAAAAATACAGAAAAAAGCATCACTTTCTACCTTTCATGTATCTTGTGATTGACATCAACAACAAATGAGAAACAATAATACATTGCGTCCTCTCAAAGGATTAACTGAAAATATCAAGTAAAATCATTTGTCTAAAGGAAAGTAAACTCTTTGTCAGTAAGCTAATGGGAATCTGAAGAGTAAACATCTCATTATGCCTTCATCTCATCCCACTTGTGTTTCCTCTTTACCATACATGTCATTTTGCAATGCTAATTTGAACTTTAATTTGTAGTGATGGTACTGCAAGATGAGCTGTTTTTCTGAGTGAAGCTTTAACCCCCATCTATCCTGGAGTTTCCTGTTGAGGGACCTAACTGAGGCCCCGATTTGTCAAAGGTTGGCGCCTCTTAAAACAGAAGAAAATTTGATGGCTGGTGCAATAATATGCTGAAGCTGATTTATCAACCTGTTGCAAAATGTTTACACAGTGTTGCAAAGCATTTAGCACTTTTGAATGAATATGTACTGTAATCTGGGCATTTCTGCCAAAATGCACAAAATACTGGGAGGAGTGGATGCAAATAAATCAGCTTTGCAGTGCAATGTGATTCACTAAACATGAGATTGATTATGCTGGCTGTTTTTGTGCCGATATATAGCACTTCTGAAAGGCATGCGTAAGCTGGCTCAGGTACACACAAACAGGTGCAGCTGGATGAATGGCAATGATCAAATACTGCAGGATTGCAGATGAGGGAGTCATACACACCAGGGCATGATCCAAATCAGAACCATGTCAATGCATCTATGACATACGATAAAACTGCAACGTCTTACTTTAAGAGAACTGCACACGTACATGAACACTCAGTTTTTCCCCTCAATGTCTCCACTCCCACCCCTAATCCAAAATATTAAAATCAAGCTTTACTTACATTGAACATAATAAAAAAATAATAAAAGCAGTAAATTAAGACCATTGATTCATTGATACCATTTTGTATCAGTTTTCGTTGGCAATGAAAATGAGGACACAACAATGCAGTAAATATCGGCCCTTCACCCAAAAATAAATATTAAGTACATACTGCCTTTATTTGTTTTAAATTGCCTACTGCATTCTATATATAATGTAATTCTATATATAAACTATTCAATAACTGTATTTACAAAAACATTTCTATACCATCATATATTGTTATGAGGATATAGAATGAGTTGTATCAGGACATGAAATTTTGATCGTATCAGAGGATGATGGGCTGATAAAACACTTTATTTCACACACTGGGGAGAAAAAGTTGAAAAGATTTGACTTTGGTCTTGACTTTTATAGATGCTCCTTTTGTTTGTCTTACCTCTCACACCCAATTTCCCACTTTATTCATCATATATAACACCTTTGTTTTGAGAATTGCCATGACATCATCACAAAGCTTTGGACCCTTTATAGATGAGATACTCAGAATAATAACAGAATAATCATGAGTTGTTAGATTGTGGTTGCAGACATGCACGGTAGTAAGACTGGGACAATACACTTTCCTCCCAGTTACATTCTTTTATAAACAGTTTGAAGATTTGATTTTAAAGGATTTTTGCATCTCTGTGATATTGCCCATTGTTGTGAGTTTTAGTTTTCTTTTTTAACACCATAGTGTGAAAAAAAGTTGAATTTGGATGATGTCTACAGACTATATCAGGAAACATATTTAAAACATGCACATCACAGTCAGTGACTCAGTTTTTAGGACGTATTCAGCAACAATATATATGAATCAGCTGAAAATAAATAAATCCATAATTTAAATGATGAAAAAAACTTTACTTGGCAAAGGAAAGTCGCAGCAAAACACAGTAGCCAGACCATCATCCTGCTTGCTGGACATGACAAGTTAAAAAAAAATAAATCAATAGGAAAAACGATTTTATGATCATGAAACAAAAAATTGCAACATTTATGTGAATAAATTTTTTTCCCCACCAAGGGTTGCCAACTGTCTTGTATTAGCCAAGACAACCCATATATTTAATCTAAATTGGATTGTATGGGATGTCTCTTGTGCTTTATTATGAGTACCGCTTGTCCTGTTAGCCCTCTGCCATATGAGGATGTAATTCTGCTGTTACACTCCTACCACTAGATGGCATGCAAACAGTCAGACTCCACAGATAACAGATTCAATGCACCAGATTCCAGGCCCAGGTCGTCATTGTAAATGAGAATTTGTTCTCAATTGATTCACCTGATTAAATTAAATTAAATTAAATTAAATTAAATTAAATTAAATTAAATTAAATTAAATTAAATTAAATTAAATTAAATTAAATTAAATTGAAATGAAGTGAAATGAATTGAATTGAATTGAATTGAATTAAATTAAATTAATTTAAATTCTCTATTGTCCATGGAGGTAAAAAAATGACTTCATTCAGCATGCACCACAGATACGCACAAGAAAGCCATGCTAGTGCTAACAACACCAACGCATTCTTTGCAACATCCAGTGAAACACGGACTAAGTTACAACTCCACAGACCTCTTAGTTAAACTTAATGGTGCGTTATTCAGTGATGGAGATTCACTTTGGCTGAGCGAAACGTGAAATGATTATCAACATGGATCAACTCATTTAAGAGTTTGGTGCTTGCCAGGAAGACATATGAAAAACAAGACAGGAGACAGCAAAAAACATCACAAAAAGTGGATAGCATTCTTCCAAAAGACAGGCAAAGGTAACCTAATCATCATGTTCAAGTTAGTTAATTTGTCCTCAGTGTGCCAGACTCAAATGCTTTTGGAGGAAGATTTTCTCTCTCATGGGTAAGAAAGGGTCAGATTCCAGAAACAGATGCAGCACTGAACAGATCATAAGTGAATATCAAATAACTGAACAGTTGTGCTTCTCTGGATGTGCAGAAGGACAAAAGAACACTTAAGTCAGTTTGAAGCAGCAAAAAGTATCCATGGAAAAAGTAGACATGCTGAGTCATGATTAGGACACATACTGTAATATACTACCTTTTGGTGGTGAAATGTATATCGTACATGGTTTTCAATATTGGGCTGCATGTTGGTCAGGATTCTGGCCTTTTTTTTAAAAAAAATTATTTTTTTAATTTATTTATTTATTTTTATTTTTTTTTATTATTCCTTCATTATTTTATCAATTTTATCTATTTAATTATTATTTTCTGTCACTGTTCTTAACTGATTTTTATGATGTACTCTTATGCACATATTACTTATGTTTTCAT
>JAVQJG010296746.1:0-12133 GCA_036024015.1 Craterocephalus amniculus | reverse complement strand
GTTAGAGATGTTTATGTTCATGATGCAGCCTGTGATCAGATGTTCATCAGAGCAACAGCCTGTGGAAAGAAACTGTTCCTGTGTCTGGTGGTTTTGGCGAACAGAGCTCTGTAGCGCCTCCCGGAGGGGAGGAGTTGAAAGAGGTTATGTCCGGGGTGTGACGGATCAGCATGTTAACAGCATGATGAGAAGGACTGTCTCAGTAGGTAAAATTTTGGGCTTTGGTGGTTAATCACCTTGTTATAAAAATGCATGATGTGTAATAAATAGTTAAACTTTGAAAAGTTTCACATCAAAAGATGTCAGAAAGTCAAATTAAGTCCACCTGTATCTTTGTGAAGCACCTTTCATTTGACTTAGATCAGGGATTTTCAGATCTGGCCCTGGAGATTTCCTGACCTGCAAGTTTTAGACGTTTCCCCGTTTCGACACACACAACTAAAATGAAAGAGTCATTGTGCAGGACCTGACACATGCTGCTGGTTCACTTAATGTGAAATCAGGTGAATGAAGCAGAAATGCCTTCAAATACTGCAGGACAGATTTTGTAAGAAAAGTGGACAACATTATATTTAGTTGCAAAAGATTTCATTACAATAGAATGAATGTATTTGATTTTATTAAAAGCAAAAGTAGATCATTATCTAATTTTATGACACAGTATGACTAGTACTTTCTCTGAAGCAGTAACAGTTTATCAGCTTTATTCTATCAGTAGTAAGATGTATTGTGCAGTCTCCTTGTATCATTGCTGTGTTGTTTGGATTGAAAAACTGTTACATTTCCTATGTAAGAGTCACATATGAAGCAGAGTGCGGAAGATATGGAGCTTAAATTGCAGGGGAACAGACAGTCGTTGGTTTATTCTGGGATCAAGAACATTGTGAAGGCCAGCTCAGGTAAGAAAAAACACATCATGAAACCTTCGTAGAAGAACATTTCCAGTGACTCCTCAGACATGTTAAACACACTGAATGCTCTGTCTGTCTGCACGAAGGCACAACAGAAAGCCGGAGGTGCTGGAGTGGCTCGGACCGGCAGACGGACGTCCTTCAGTACCACAGCGAGGAGCGCTGTCTCGCCCTGCGGCTCTGTGGCTGGATCAGCCGGGGCCCCGACATCGATGTGGAGACTTTCTTGCGATCGCTGGAGCAGGAACATGAGTGGGAACGGGCGGCCGCCATTGCTCTGTTCAACCTGGACATCCGCCGTGCCATCCAGATCCTCAACAAGGGGGCCAGCACTGAGAAGGGTGAGGTCGCAATAGCTGTTGCTTCATCTAAAATAGAACATCAAATAGTGATGAGAGGATTTTGCAGGTATCAACCCCTGCAACATTGACTAGGGGTGGGAGGAAAGATCGAATCACATAAATGTAGCAATTTTTTCTTTGTTTCAAAATTTGTAAAAAAAAAATTGAAGTTGATTTTTATAAATGATTTTATTTTTTACAGTTTTACTTGTTTTTTTGGACATTATAGCAGCAGAGTGATGATCTAGCTGCTGTGGTATGTTTTTCTAATAGATAGATTAGAAATAGAAAATAGATTTTCCCCCCCAAAATTTTTTTTCCAAAGAAATGTTTTTTTTATTTAATTTTTTAATTAATAAATTTTTTTTTGTCTTGTCTGGTATTATAGAAGGCAGAATTATAGTATGGTTGCTGTATTGTGTTCTCCAATTTAAAGTAAAACTAATGTTTTTTTTTCCTATTTAAAATAACAAAACCTTTAAAAGAAAAAAGATCCTTCAAAAAACTTGTTTGTTTACTCATCAGACATGATAGCAGCAGAATGATGGTCTGATGCTGTGTTGTTTTCTCCAAATTTAAATGCTTCATTTTCAGCTGGTTTAAATATTTTCCTGCTGAAAACTGACTCACATAACGTGCAGTTTTTTGGGGGGTAAACCTGGTCCCGATTCAGTTTTTCTACATGGTCTGAGGTTAAAAAATAAACTAAAAATCACATAAATCGTCTGTATCGAAGAATTGAAAGAATCGCAACTTAAAAATAATCAGCAAAAATCATAAACAAATTGAATTGGAAGGAAATCAATCATATAGTCCCGGCCCTAAGAGTTACGTGTGCGTCATGAGTGAAGGCATGTGTAGATGATGCTAGACACTAAACAACATCATTTAACCAAATGTTATCAGGTGCTCAGGGGAGAAAAAAACCTGGAATTCAAAAAATGTGACAGCAGGAAAAATATGTTTTCCAATGTTGTTCCTCTCCCACAGAGGTTTAACGAAAATGAGAGAATGCTGCGTGTGACTTAGAAAAATTCACCGATGTAGGTCAGCGTTTTTTCTGCTCTGTGCTCTGAGTGGTTCCCTAGGATGACTGATGGGCTCATTCATAAAGATAAGGTGTGTCAACAGAGTTTTTTTTAGCCGTTACAGTTTTTTCTTTGCTTTTTTCAAACAGTATTTCCGACTGAGTGCACACACGGAACAATTTGAGGTAGTGGATTAGCTGAGCTTGACATTTTCCCAGCCTTGCCTAGTGATATACGGAGCTGTGGAAAACTCCGCAGCCACCTTTCATTTCGGTACCTTTAGCTTGCAGGTTCCAGTGGTTATTGTTCCCTTTTTAAAGTGGTCTGAGGCGGAAGTTTGGTAAAAGTTTTCCTTTGACATCACCCTGCTTTTTTACACATTTTTAGTCCAGTCCTTACACCCCAAACGTTTTCAGAGGAATTTCTTGTCAATTTTCTTTAGGCTTTCTGATGATGAGCAGTGACTTCAGGCATAGAAAACACTCTAAACTTGGTGTGAAGCAGTGTTATGTCTCCACATGTCAGACAACCTAGCAGAGAACTATGTATTTCTGGCATTATATGAAGACTTTTCACTCAAATGCACATTTCAAAGGGTAGTAACTCCCAAAGAAATCCCACAGACCCGTATTAGATATAACATTACTAGGGTTATTTCACCAATTTCGCTGAAGTGTTCAGTTTGTTAGAGAAATATGTGAGATGTGTAGATTTTATTCTGTCTTTTTTCAAACCTTTCCTACCACTTTCATGCCATTCCAATTAACAAGTAGCTATAGCCAGGAGGTGTACATTAACGCAGGGTAAAGAAGCTTTCACTATCTAGATTGTTTCATTTCTGCACTTTGCTTTGTAGCCTGCCTCTCACCTTGTAGCCACCGGGATAGACTCAAGCCACTCCAGTTACTTTAACTGGAGTTTTTTAAAAACTCCAGTTAAATGACAAAAGCCTGATTTAACTTGGATATAAGAGATGGCCTATGCTTTGTAATTTAAATATTGACATCGTCTTAATATGACGGCATTGCATAGTGTCAAGCAGTCATATCTTCTTTGAAGACTCACTGTTCGGTTTGTTTTGAAATATCCTTTAGATATATTTATGTTTCGATTTCTAAGTATATATCAGTTATGAGCAAAGAGTAAGGAAGTGTTTTTGGTGTTGGAGCCATACAATGACGTACCACTGGTGACCACTAGGATCGCTACCAAACATCTTTAACTCCAGTAGACTTTCAAAAAATCTGGCACAATACAATAAAATAAAATAGAATAGAATAGAACTTTACTTTGGAAAGGTGCTCTAAGAGAATGTATATTTTCTGAAGCAGTGTTGCTCCCATTTACTCAGTCAAACAATAGTCATAAATAAAATGATTAGAAGAAGAATAAAACCATCATATACATACACACTTGAAAGAGTAAAGTAAATATTAGGGTTCGGATGATATGCTTTCTTCCTGATTTGATTATTTTCTGATTTATTTATTTATTTTTCTGGGATTTGATTTACATTGCAATTTTTGCAATTCTTTTTCGATATTGACATCTTTGATCATTTTTAGTTTGCTTTTTAACCCCAGAAAATGTTAAAACTTGAAACAGAAACTATATTTCTCTCTGTCATATGACAGTCAGTTTTTAAGATTTATAAAGTAGCAATAGATTTGAATCAGCTGAAAACGAAGCATCAAAATTTGGAGAAAACCAACCAGCAGCCAGACCCTCATTATACTGCTAAGATGGTCGGCAAGGCAAGTTAAAATATGTAAAGACAAAAAAAAGGGATTTTTTTTCTTTTAAATTGATTTTTTAAAAGTAATTAAAACATCTGGAAACTAAAAATTGCGATATTTATTTGAATCCATTTTCTTCCTCCCACCCCTAGGAGATATATACAGTGAATGTATTTTTCATGCAAGTTCTAATAGTGCCATTATTAAGAATCTATCCTGCTGATCAGTGTATGTTTGCTCATTTTCAAATTTCAAGAGGTTTTAGGTAAAAAAATATGTTTGTCCAATTACATTTTAAGGATCATCTTCATCCAGTACTGAAGCATCCTAGCCTCAAAACTTCTGTTTATAAAGACCGAAGGCTGATAAAATTATGAGCACTTTTCATAGAATAATGTGCCTTTTCATATGATTGTAGTGAGGAGCTTTATTTATATCTATCAAGCATGTAAATTGCATCGCTTTTACCTCTATTTGTGGAAAACATTTTTCAGATGTGTGTGTGGCTGAACATGATTCTGCACTTACAGTAAAGATACCTGTCGGTAAATAAAGCTTCTTCTTTTTTTTCCCACAGGTGACCTGAACCTGAATGTGGTTGCCATGGCGCTGTCGGGCTACACCGACGAAAAGTCCTCCCTGTGGAGGGAGATGTGCAGCTCTCTGAGGCTGCAGCTGAAGAACCCCTACCTCTGCATCATGTTTGCCTTTCTCACCAGTGAGCCCGGAGCCTACGATGGCGTCCTGGTACGGCACGTCTTAGTGTCATGGATTTGTAGTTTAGAAAAAAAAACTAACAGTGGTTCTTCTGTTCACACTTGGTAAAAGAGATCAACACAGCAACACATAGGTAATTTATAAAAAGGCTTTATGGGGAAAACCCTCCAATGCAGAGGAAGAGGCATGTTTTACATTTCCGTCGCCAGTTTTATAAAACATTTTGTGGGGAAAAAAAAAACCTTTGCCCATAACATTGCGTCTGTTTCTGCTTTTTCCTCTTCCAGTTGCATCAGATTTTTGGCCTTTAGCTGCTCCAAGTTTATTTACGTCTTCAGATTTTTACTCAGCAAAAACGCAAAAGATGAGACCCAATGATAAGAAGATTCAGCTAAATGTTTTCCAGCCAACTGATTAAGTGGCACAGGTGTCTGTTTTCACTCAGAACACACTGTCTTTAGGCTCAAACGCTTTGGAACAAACTTATGCACGCGAATTAGAAAAAAAAAACACGCTAGATTTAGAAAAACGTGTTGTTTTGTCCTCCCTTCATACTAAATATTGTTTGTATTTCAGTATGAGAGCAGCGTTGCTGTGCGAGACCGAGTAGCCTTTGCCTGTATGTTTCTCAGTGACGCTCAGGTAACTGCAAAGTCCAGCTAAACACTCTCATACCAGCAGGTGTCTGCTCTGGTTAACTTCTGTTTTTACTGCAGCTCCCAAGATACATCGAAAAACTGACCATTGAGATGAAGGAGGCGGGTAACTTGGAGGGCATCCTGTTGACGGGCCTGACTAAAGATGGAGTAGATCTTATGGAGAGCTACGTGGACCGAACCGGAGATGTCCAGACTGCCAGCTTCTGCATGCTGAAGGTACAAACGGCTTCACACCAAATCTGAGTAGAAAGCAGTGAACTTAGAGTCGCTTTGTAGGTCAAAACCGTCGCTCCAGCGATGCGAGGAAAGCTCAAGTTTCAGCTTTTCTGGTTTGTTCAAGAGCTGGAAGGGACATGGGCCCTCAGGCATATCACTGGAGCTGCTTTATAAATGAATAAGGTTCTTGAATGAAGCTATTTACTGCAAAAATGTTGAGGTTTTGCCAGCTAGCGGGTGAGGAGTGTCTTACAACTGCATGAATGGGTTATGGTGAAAAAAATATGATGAAATAAAAAAGGAAATCCATCTGAGTCTAATTGTTGGGAGGTCAGTGCATGTGGTGACTCATGGGTCATACCTGCTACTCTTTGCTTTGTGAAGACACAAAGCAAACCTGATTGCGAGTGTTAAGATAACACTAAAATCGTCAAAGCGGTCGAGCAGGTCTGGAACTTTTGTGCCGTAGAACAACTCTTTTGGTTTGCTTTCTATTTGTTTTCTTGTTCTGACGTGCCTCTGAGACGAGCACTGCTGTGTACGAGGGATCCACTCCTATGTTGCACTCCTAATTGCCCTCTCATGTATAATGTGCAAAGGAATGCACCCTCTTTCACGTTGAGCTTTTTGCTTAACAGGACACATAAAACCCGTCTAAGATCGAGGTAAATGCAACAATATGTGACTTATTACCATTTGTCACAGTTTGTTTAACAAAAGTTGAGCCAAAGACGCAGAAGCGTGTGAAAAACTAACCACATACTACCGCCTCAGTGAGATTATAAGGTACGTTGCAGCTGTGAACGGTGCAATTAGAAAAACAAAGATAGGCTTGTTTGGAAGTGTTATGTCTTCACTACATAATGTTAATATGTTAATGTTAATTGTTAATGTTAATATTAATATGAACATTTTATTCTTATATTTAACGTGTTCAGTATATTTCTCTCTTGTTTTTATGTTCTTTTTTATATGTTGATTGTGTATAATGTATGTGAACCTCAGGAGGAGAAGCTGTGACATTAGCTCCAGCTAATAGGAAACTGAAATTTAAAGGAAGGAATAAACCACAAGACATCTGGAGCAATGTCCTTTGGACAAACTGGACCAGAGTGAACATGTGTGGTGTTAATGCACAGCACATCAGCACAATCACCTCATACCAACTGTTAGGCACGGTGGAGGAGGACTGATGAAATGGGCTTGTTTTGCAGCCACAGGGCCTGAACACCTTGCAGTCACGAGTCAACCACAAGCTGCTCTGTTTTCAGAAGCATTGTCAGGCTACATGTGTCTTACTGGCAGTTATAGCTTGGTTTAACTGGCTTAATGACCAAGAACAGCCGTAAATATACAAAAGAATGACTAAAGAAAAGAAAAAAAAAGATAAAGGTGTTGCAATGGTCCAGTCAAAGTCCAGACCTCAACCTGGTTGAAATGCTGGGATGGGACTTTAATGGAGCTGTACAGAAACAAATGCTGCAATCCTACATGAACTGAAGAAGAGTGGATCATTACTCTTTACAAGAATGTGAGGAACTGATAATGTCATGACGAAAGTAATTACTTTAATTTATTGCCTCTAGTTGGTTCTGCAAGCTCTGTCACACACCAACACACACATACACATGCCATGTGCTGTTTTTAGCTTGATTTAGGAGGAGGTGAGGACCAAATATGTACATGTTTTTCTTAATTTTTAAACATGGCAGATTTTTCACATGACTTTTTTCACATCTTTCATCTGGCTCTTTGTGAATCATTTTTTCCATCAGGGTTCCCCAGGAGAAGTGCTGAAAGACCCTCGAGTCCAATGCTGGATAGAAAACTATCGCAACCTGCTGGACGCGTGGAGATTCTGGCACAAACGGGCCGAGTTTGACATCCTTCGAGGGAAAATGGACCCCAGCTCCAAACCACTAGCCCAGGTGACGAATGCAAGAAGATGATTTGGGTTGTTTTTTTTTTTTGTTTTGTTTTTTTTTTGTAAATTCTCAGGAGCATTTTCCCTCTTGGCAGCAGAATGAGTCTGGCTCCTGCATTTTGCTGCATTTTGTTTTGCCAAGTTTCCTTCCTAATAATCTTTTTTTTTTTTTGGTTTATTTGATATTTCAAAAAAATTTAATTTTAAATGGTGTTTTATGTTTTTTTGTTTGTTTTTTTTTTCTTCCATTTCAGAGTTAATAAATGATTACAAATAACTGTCACAGCTCACAGCTTTGTCTTATTACAGCCCTACACATTCATATATAACCAGCGGAGTGTTATTTCATGTCTTTTGTACTGGGGAAATCTCCTGCAGACACCACACATACTCACATTTGTAGAATTTTTGATAAGGTCTAATACTTGAAAGGATTTTATGTGCGATTAAGAGTAAGCTGGTGCTTGAAGTAGAGCTTGGCACTACCCATTGTGTTGCTGACATTCCTATAATCACCGTTAAGCATGTTGGGATTATTGTTGTATTACCTAATACTTATCTCCCTCTCTTATTAAAAAAAAAAAATCCAGACATCTGGTGAGCATGTGCTCTGTGGTGTTTTACCTTCGTTACCACAGGTGCTTATCAGCCGACCTTTGTGTTTGTTCCTGGCAGGTGTTTGTGAGCTGTAACTTCTGCGGGAAGTCCATCTCCTACAGCTGCTCGGCGATGCCTCACCAGGGCCGAGGATTCAGCCAGTATGGGGTCAGCGGCTCACCCACCAAGTCAAAAGTCACCAGCTGCCCTGGCTGCAGGAAGCCGCTGCCACGCTGTGCCCTCTGCCTTATGAATATGGGCACACCTGTTTCCAATTGTGCAGGTAAAGAGGATTATGCACACAGATATTTACAGTAACATGGGTGCATCCTAGAGCAGCTATAACACCGACATCTGCTGCAGGAGAGTATAGGTGGACTTTGATCAGTGGTTTCTAAAACAAAAAAGTTAGCACCTGCACGTTTATAATCCTCTTATTGCTTTGATAGTCAAATTTGGTTAATATTGACTCACGGATTAATCTTTCCACAGGAACTGGAAAGTCAGAGGAGAAAGTGGACTTGACGAGGGAGAACAAACTTGCCAAGTTCAACAACTGGTTCACCTGGTGTCACAACTGTCGGCACGGGGGCCACGCAGGCCACATGCTCAGCTGGTTCAGGTAGGACGGGCTGGCACTTTGATTTTCTTTAAAAATAAAAAAGGTCACGTTTTCCTTAGTAAGCCAACTGGAGCGCTGCAGTGCCCGGGAGGTCAGCAGGTTCACATGCAGCAAAAACTCAAACAGCCTCAAACAAAAATGGAAAAATTAAAGAACTGAAATTATTTAAATAGCTCAACAAAGTTTTCTTGCTTTTATTATGAAGTGTTAATATAATTATTTAATAAAAACCAAAGATCTGAAGGTAATAGTGGAAAAATCTTAGTGTTTCTGTTTGTCCATGGTTAAACTCAAAGTATTTCTGATTTATGAACTCATACTTCTCTATTTTTTTACCTGTTACATAAATAAAAGCCCCTTTAACACATAAAGGATTGCTCAGTGTAGACAGGCCACTCTGAAAAAAGGCACAGAGTGGGAATGGCAGGAGGGGAAAGTAAAGGCTCCCCATTTATCTGCAGCAAATTTCAATAAGGTTTGAATTCAGCTGTTTATGAAAAACTGGTTAATACAGATAATGGTTTCACTGGTCCAACTCTGAGATGCCAGCCCAGGTTTTCATGAGGAAGTCTTGTCTTGCTGTTTTAGTGCAATCTTTGTTTGGAAACAGGCTGTTGAAAGAAAAACAATCAGGGTGACTCCCTTTCCCAGGTTTATGGGCTAGTCAGAAGGTAAATAGGTGAAGCTTATCTAGTTTCAACACTAAGACTCGCTTTTAGTTATTGTTTAGTTTTTGTTTAATTTTTCCATCTCGGGATTAAAAGCAAGAATTACCTCTCTGGTTTCTGGTGGCCAGCTGAACTTTCTAAAACTGTAAAACAGCACTGGGATGGATGGAAAAATTGTATGTACATGTGTATTTTTTCACTGCAGACTAAATGAACCTCAGATTGGGGCTGCAAATTTTATTGAATTTGAATGTGGCATTTGAATGCTGTGCTGTCCTGCTGCTTCGTTGGGAAATACCGGTGTTATGTTGAGGCCACTTTCCTCATCCAGATCCATCCCTGCAATAAAAAAACTATAACTGACCAAATATGACTCAGACGTTTGACAGGTTTATATTTCATTTATTAAAAGTTACACGAGGGCAAGTGATTTGTAAAATAATTTGTAAAAAGGCAATGACCTTATTAGCCCATTTTATTTTATTTAATGTGATTTATTGAGCAATCAGTTTTGCATAAAATGTGCATTTAAAATGAAAACCCCTTAAACCATCGTAAAGGTTTTTGTAACATTTATTAAGATAAAGTTTTTGAGAATAGAATTTAAACATTTAGAAGGTCTTTTTTTTCCAGAGCGCATTTATCTCCCGTGTGGAGCTTCAGCAAAGCTGGAAGGGGAGCCGATCTCGATGGGGAAACTGGCACCCATACAACACCAGAATTAGATCCACTGCCATTGCTTTGAACACCGGTGCTAATTTGGTGACTTTGTCATTGTATTTAGCCAAAAAAGCAACTAGTGACAAATCTAGCAACTTTTCTGAATGTCATTGGAGATGTTTGGATACTGGGTTAAATGGAGATGTATCGTTCCTCTTCTCCGTAAGGCAGCAGGGCAGCCGTAGGCCCTGCCCAGTTCCAAAGCAGGAGCCCCGATGCTGATTTTGGTGCAACACCTGTCCCTCCCAGTTATGGTCGGAGCAGGAAATGTTCACATCTGCTCCGCATCCCTGCTGAAGAGAAGAAAAATAGATGAATAAACAGAAATCCTGAAGCAGGGGTAGTCTTGGCTTGTGTTACATCCTGAGTGAATGTCCTGCTTGGCACAATGAGTAATCTGAATTTTATTATCAACCATAAATAATTGAGATTAGTCTATTTTTACCCTTAATCAAACAGCCATACTGAAGATGTGTTATTTTTGTTTGCTTATTTTAATTGATAAAAAGACATTTTTGTTTTTTAGGTCAGCAGCACATCACAGTTTTGGTAGAAAAGCAGTACACAGTTACATTAAGTAATGCTACTTCAACCTTTAGTGTGCAGTAAAGAAGGTGTATCTCAAACTTCTCCAAAGGTATAAACTCCTCTGGGCCCGGAGGCCTCTGGGTATGACCATCCTGCAGTGGAAATGAGTACTATGGTCACACAAATCAGGATTCCAGCGCACATAAGACCAGAAGGACCATTATGCTGCTATCATTAACAAGTCAAGCCAGTCTGCGATGGTGCGGGGTTGTACAGAGCTCTCAGCAAGCTCATTGAAACTTTTTATTAATCCAGCAAAGTTGTTAGAGAAGCCAATGCTACCTTTAAAACGGCATGTTTTACAGAAGTGTCCATTATTTCTGAACAAGAAAATATAAATCCACATTCACCCCATGCTACAAAGGCTGTTGTCTGACCTGCCTGGAAACTTCTTCCTTTGGTATCCTGATGCCAGAACGCCTGATGTTGAGTTGTCCCAGTAATGAAGTTTATGAGACCAAACATTAAATATCATGGGTTAATGCTTCGTTAATGAAGTAAACATACAAGTAAATCTAAACATCAATGAGATTTTTTTTTGTTTTTTACATTTCTCATATGGTCCCATTTTTCATTTTTCCTTTTTCTCTCTTTGCTCTTTTCCCCGTCATTTCCTTTGTTTAACTGCCCTTCATATGTCTTGTTGCAGAGACCACACAGAGTGCCCGGTGTCGGCTTGTACGTGTAAATGCATGCAGCTGGACACCACGGGAAACCTGGTTCCTTCAGACAGCAGCTAAACAGAAGATGCACGTTGGAAACTGAAGCCAAACACTAGCTCGAAACGACCCAGCAGAGGTTCACTGCTGCTCCCGCCACACCAACAACCAGCCCGGAGACAAAGGGCGCCAGCAGTGTCTCTCCTTGAAGAGGCTGCTTGACTAGAAAAAAAATAGAAGAGGTCTATATTGATAAAGGGAAGCAGTTTGGGCTACTGATCCGACTAACTGAATTAATACCAGAAAGGGAGCAAATGCTAATTCACTGCTCTGTGAATGGAAATCACACTCAGGACAAACATAAGAGGCTCTGCTGCAATCAGTCTCTTCCAATCTAACCTGAATCAGGGTTGTGGTTTTGTAGTGATCTGTTTTGAAGAAGAAGTGAATAAATTGAAATGTCCACTCACACACATCGGGTTATAAAGATGTGATCACAGATGCCTATATGTCGAGTAAATAGAGTCTATTTTCTGGCTTGTATTTTAATAGCTATTTAACATTCTGTTTGTTTGATGGAAGGATCTTCATATACCTCATAAAATCGTTGTTTGGGGTGAGAGATGTTCCCCTGGGAGATGACCATGACAATCTATTGCTTTCTTCATGTTTCCCTGTGCAATCTAATATTGTGTAGGAGCCTCTTCCAAACCCAGAGGGTGTGTGTGTGTGTGTGTGTGTGTGTGT
>JAVQJG010296731.1:0-25032 GCA_036024015.1 Craterocephalus amniculus | reverse complement strand
AAGCCGGAGTACCCGGTGAGAACCCACGCATACACGGGGAGAACATGCAAACTCCACACAGGAAGGTCACAGTTTCAAGCCCCTCCTCAGCCGGAATCTGGCTCCGACCGACTTGGGACTCGAACCGGCGGCCTTCTCACTGTGAGGCCACAGTGCTAACCACTACACCACCGTGCATTTTTTCTTAAAAATTTTTTTTCTTGTGTGTAAAAGCTTCTTCAGACACAGCAAAACAAGACTCAAATCTCCAGAAAAGAACTGGCAGGTATTCATTAACGGCAGTAAGTGCGAGAGGCGGGATAGATAGATAGATAGATGCAATCTTTGCATGCATAAGATTGTAGATTTAAATCAGCAATAAAAGAGATTTGGGGAAGAAATGCTACATTTTTAATATTTCTGACATTTAATTATCCATAGTACTTTAGCTAATGATGTCATTGTACTGCATTCTTCCATATGTAGCATGCTCTGGTTTGGTTTGTGTTCACTTCCTCGCCACTAGATGACACCCATGTAACATGAAACATTGCATGAGCCTGAAGCTTTCCACAGTGGCACAGTTGCACTACAGTGGAAGTGTTTTGTGTCCTTCAGATAGACAGTCCTCCGGATGTCCTTTTTCTAAATGAGAAAAATAAAAACTTCTTCCCCTGAAAACTGACAGCAAGCCAACTGAAAGCTTGAGTTCAGTTGCCAGACCCCAACATCATCATTTTGTTGACATGCCATGCTTTGATTAATGGCACCTCATTTTCCATGCAGTCAAGTTGCACGCCGGACATTTACAAGTTGCTTTCCCTCTGTGCCTCATCTAAGTGGATGATTGGAGAACAGGGACAGGCCGAGTGTGAGAAGGCGGCTCATTAGCTGTCCAGGTCCAACGGAGTGGCCGGTTTCTCCCAAGAGAGCAGTTTAGGCTTCTGGGAAACTCACCAATTCAGCAACAGCTGCAACTCTGCATTAACCTGATGAAAAGGCATCCTCTCTTCTCTTCGTCTCTTTCTTCATTTAAACCGTTTTGTCGGCCGGTCCCTGCAGACTGCCTTAGCTTGGATCTCAATCCATCTGTACTCACATCATCGGAGGGGTTTAGCTGGATAAAAGGGCTTCTGGATCAAGAGATCACTGTTATCCATTCTGTCGACTAAGTGTGCATGCCTGTGAGTCCGTGTTTGTTCAACTGGGATTTGCACATTTAGTTCTGCATATGTGTGTATGGGGTGTTCAAGCTTTGACCTTCAGCTTTTCCCTGAACTTCTTACCAATGCTATGCAATGCTTTTTGTCCCTTTCAGAGTAGGTTTTGACTGATTTTTTTTTTTTAAAAGCCTTCAACCTGCTAAGCAGATTCAACCGACTTGAACAATGGCTTAGCTCAATCATGAGGTATCACTATTTTATACCTTTCATGACAGTAGGTGTGGAAAATTTTAATGACGCTTTGAGTCAGTAAGAAGTACGCTGATCAGTCCATATGACTCTGGGAAACTGGGGCTCAAACCCTACCTGAGCCCTCCTTCATATTGCCACACTCTGTTTCAGTTGTTCCCTTAAACTAGCTCCATGAAGGTAGAAACATCTGAGAAAAGCTCTCCACCAACATTTGCATGCTTATTTCATGATACAGTCTGGAAATGAAAATTGGTTTTAAATGTTACAAATAACACACACACACACACACACATACAATATATTCCGTGTAGGCATTTGCCTTTGCAGGTGTAAGTTCCTCTGTTTTGATGCTGATATTCTATCTTAATCAGCACTAAAGGAGCTTCTTATGCAGGATTTAAAGTCACATGTGTTTTAGTTTCTGGAGCTGAAATCAGAATACACAAGTTTTCTTCTCACTTGTATGTAGTTAACTCCGAGTTTTAGTATGGTTGGGCGCAGAAAAAGAAGACAGGCATTATTCACAAAATTTTATCTCAAATGCAAATATTAAAAAGCACGAATATCATAAATAGAACTCAGTCTGGGGAATTCTTGTGCTGTGCACTGTATTATTATTATTAAATCAAAGCACAAAAGCAATACTTTGAGATATAATGAGTTTTTTTCAAGAATGAACAAGGATGAAAAATGTTAAACAGACTTCCACAGCTAGAAATGGTCCAAAAACAGCATCATGTTCTGTGTTTCTGCACAGATTAATAAATGTCCCAAATTCTGCCTTTTAAAATCTCATTAAGACAAAGAAGTAGCACTCGGTAAATATGTGAGACATGCAACGTTACAGTTCAGTCACTTATAAAGTGGTTTTCAGGTTCTAAAAAAGAGCCATGACTACAGAGGGCCTATGCCGTTGCTCCACAAAGTCTTCCAGTGGACGAGATGTCTTCTTCTGATCTTCCTGACATCATAAATGGCCAAGTCTGGGGGGTAAATACACATCAGATTTATTAGATCAGACCCACATCCAAATCACATTTGAGAAAGTGTTATAGTCAGTTATAGACGTCTTACAGTTACAAAGGCTTAACATCTCTTGCTACAGAGTAGTTCCCATCAGAAGTAACTTCAGGTGTTTGGAAGATGTCTTACCAGATTAACCGGGTGCGCAAAGCTGTCCTCAAACCGGTCATCCTGCAGAAGCTGTCTGAGATGTGAAATGTAGCTAGAGGCAAGACGCAGCGTGTCCAATTTGGACAGCTTGGTGTCCGCAGGGACCCAGGGCAAGCTGGTTTTTAGTCTGGAGAAAGCTTTGCTCAGCACTCTCATCCTCGCCCTCTCCCGGGCGTTGGCCGCGTTTCTCTGCGTCTGCCGCGCCTCCTTCTGGTGCGCCTTGGAGATCCGACCGCGCTCCTGCTTGATCATCTCCTCAACGCCGTCTTCTTCCAGATCCTCATCTGAATACCGGTTCGGATTGTAGCGGGTCATTTTTCTCTCGGAGCTCTTCAAATGGATGGCGGTCGTTCTGTGACATGTCTCATATTCCTCAATATCGCTTGTAGCAGAGCCAGTCGACATGGTTGTTCCACCTGCGCCTCGGAGGCGCACAGGAGCCACACTTTGGACACCAGTGAATAAAAATGAGTCCCGATTTACAAGATTGGAGTAACACGTTCACGAATCAGCAGCCTTTTAAAATTCCCATTTGGTAACTGCACCACTTTATTCACCCAGCACAAATGCACCATTTGACAGGCCTACAGCATCAAGTCAGCTCTCTATTTAACTGAGACAAGCCTCCTTGTTTGGTAACTCCTTTAATTTAAGTGTCCTGGACTTGGCATCTGTACAGTTTCATCTGTGCATTTCTCCTCCCCTTTCCAAGTCACCATGACCTCAGTAGGACAACAACTCTGTCTCCTTGTATAAACTGTTAAAGACTAAAGTTGCTTTTTCTCCAACTGAATAATTGGGTTAAGCCCTGTGAATTTATGACTTGTTGGTCATGTCAGAGGCTGTTTTGGGACCGATTTAGACAAATATCACAACCTCCAAAACAAAATGCATTACTGGTCGTGGTTTGCACATTGCAAAATTCAGAAATGCCAACCTAGTAAACATTCTGCCACTTTGTTGTTCCTACGGATGGGTTGTGGTAATAGAAATGTTTTGAGCACCTTATCAAAAGTGCCTAATCCTTTGCTGGTTTCACAGAGGGATTGGGTTTCTGCAGATGGAACAGCCTTTCACACGAAGCCTGTGTTCACCAGCTCCAGCTGTTATTGGTTCCCATGACATCTGGAGTGCTGGCATGAAAAGGGTGTGGCAAATGCAAGGAGGCCCCATCTTCCTTCTCATTGTACAACAAAGATGTTTCTTTTTACTTCCAAACTTTTTGACCATTATTGATGTGCTGTACATGGAAATCAAAAGTGTAAGTGAAGCTTTGGAGAGAACTGGCACTGATCTCAACATCTCAAGTCACTGCAAGTTCTTAGACTGTAATGAGTGTGAAATTTTCTTTAAAAATGACAATATCAGGAGTCTGCCAAGAATTACTTAACTGCAGCTGAGATACATGGCTGGTGTTGATAGACGGCCATGCCAGGGTTACTCCAGGGTTACCAAGGGAATCAAGGCTTCCCCGTATTCCAGCAGTTCCCAGAATTCTATATACAGTAATATGCTGGCACAAATCTGCCCTCATTAAAGTACTAAAATGTTCTGTCTTCTAAGGCTTGTTATGCTTGTTTGTTACCTGTTTGTAATAAAACTCAGGCTCATTTTTGCAGTGTCAAAGTGCAAGTCAGTGATTTTAGGGCAGTCTGCGGTTTTCCACTTCTCAGATTTCCCTCTTTCACAGGCCAAGAATGCCCCTTAATCCAAGGACACATTCCAATGCCTATGCCTTTATGCGCAGTTTTTCACAAGACCAGAGATCAGCTGGACCTTGAAGGGATCCCCGCTCCGAGCATATCCTTGAGTTTGACATGACGTTGAGATATTAAGTTGCGATGGTAAGTCAGTCAAGAGCTTCAGGCACAGCGCCAATCCCATCCTCTGTCACTGCATCCGTCAGCGAGGTGAGCTCCCTGACAGACACCCTTGAAGGTGCAAGCTAAGGGATTCTGTGGATGGATTTACTTCTCATTTGATAAGCCTATTCTTTTTCTGTCTTTTTTCTCCCTCATGCATGAAGGTATCAGGCTATATGTCACATATTTCTCCCTACTGCTTCATTCACTGTCACCAAAAAAAGAGGCTGAGATAAAACATTTTGTCCATTAGTCATTCTGTACATATAGCTCCGCAAGTAAAAGAAGAAAATATCGTTCAAAACATCAGTGTAATTGATAGTTTTATGGTTGTTGTATTTGCCCTGGGGATAATTAAATCCAGGGCCAACGGCAATAAATAACACTTTAAACTTGACTCGAAAAGGGAGCCAGCATTTGTCAATCAGCAAAGTCTTTCAGGGGTTCTGACCTCTATCAGTGGCTTGCAGTAGAGAAGGAGCAGGACAGGTGCAGGCTCATGATGTCAGAAACCAGACTCTGTTTCACTCCCAACCTCTTTTGATTCGCATGAATAACACTGGAGCAGCTTGTGGCACATTAAGCTTTTGGATGACACGAGAATCGAAGCCAGTGCACAAATCTGAGACAGTATCCATCAAGTACTGGGAAGTTTTTATTTTGTTTTTATTTTTTATTTTAAAGGTATTATGTATCAAGCCATGTCCACCAGTTCATATGCTCAGGTTATTGAAAAGACGAGTGCTTAGTCATACAGCTAAGCCTGATATGTCATGACAAAAAAAACATGCTTAATCTATTGGTAATTGACTGTTTTCTAATCTTTACTCTTTTTTGTATGCACAACTACTCGGTTAAAAAATTTCAAGTAATAATTTCATGATTCATAACTGGTCATGATGAAGAACCAACCATAGCACAAATACTCAAAATGCTCTTCAACAAACAGTGACTTACTTCGGTTGAAGTTGAACTTAATGTCATTGCTTGCCTTTCACACCGTTAATAGTGCCATTTTGTTTCAAGGCCTTCATGAATCTTTCCTTAATGATTTTTAGTACACCTAAGAGACTAAAGGTTTTCATTCCTCTGACGCTAGTTTTTAACCATCAGAGAGAGAAATTCTCTTTTATTTAATTTTTAGAGAACATTGCCCCGTAACAGGGCTATTGCATTCCATTCCACAAAGGCTGCAATCCTGCATGTTTTTGATGTTTTTTCTGCTCCAACCACTGTAACCTGACTTTTAGTTAATAATAATTTTGAACCATTTCAAACAGATTTTAGACCTCTGCACAGTAAAGAAAAGGCTCTTTAAAGAGTTTTTTTCCCATAACCATGTTATTTTGGATTTACTGGATTTCACAGTGGCATTTGACACTATTGACCATGCTACTCAATGGGCATGCCTGGAGCACTGGGTAGGCGTGGGTAGTGCGTGGCACTGGAGTGGTTTAGATCCTACCTTTAGATCCTACCTTGTCTGTATATTATGGTCAGTGCCAGTCTTTTCCTGCTCTTTTATCTTGGGGCATCCCTCAGGGGTCCATTCTGGTACCTCTGCACTTTTCTCCTTATTTTGTCCCCCTGGGACAGATTTTCAGGAAACACAGAGTTGCATGTCATCTGTAAGCAGATGAAACCCAAATTTATGTCTCTCTAAACCACAGAGATCCCTTTGCATTAGCAGATCTGCTCGACCTGTAGTCCCAAATCCTGGTGTCCAGTTGGACAACATACTTGACCTTAATAGACAGAAAAATGACACTGTCAAGACTAGCTTTTTTCATCGGAGGCGTTTGGCAAAGGCTAAACAGTTTTTGACCTGGAAACAATTTCTCATATTCATATGCCAACAATATGCAGTTTGACACCCATTTCTCATTTTTATAATCTCGGGCCTGCTGCTCTAGCAATATTATTTAATGGATAGTATTTTTAAAACCTGGAGGGAGAAAAATTTGAGATATTTTACAGATCTATGGTCCAATGAGTCATAGACAGAAAATTTGTGCACAGTTCTCTGAAACACTATGATCAACTTAGACGTCTCTATCAAAAATATCAAAAGAAAGAAAATGTTTATCTCAGATTATCAGAAATTTGCGCAAGGCATACATATTAAGCAAATTTGACTAAATGAAGGTACACTTTCAGAGTTATGCAAACATTTCGAGTTAAAGACCATATTTCTTTCACTATTCAGCAGCCAATACTCTGACATGACCATAGGTTTTTCAACATATTACTCCAGTAGTTGAGTCAATTTACTCGCTATTTTTATATAAAATCACTTTAAAAATCCTTTGAGTCTATAAAGCTTCTAATGTTTTAGTGCATGTTTACTGTGTACAACCTCTCAGATCATCGGGTCAGCAAGCAAGCTATTAGACCCGGCAATAAGATCTTAACTAACAATAAAAAAATCATTTTAAAATACCATCTTTCGGCTTCAGGTTTAAAATTGCATTTTATTTGATGACATAATACAAGTGAAGACAGATTAAAAAGTCCACATTGCACATACAGACACAGTAGAGAATTACAACGACAGTTACACTGTTTGTTGCAGACAGAAAGCAACAATGCATTCAAAACAAAAACACCCAAAAACTCAGCACATGCCCATTGTCATTTCCTGGAAGCTGGTGATATCTTTGCCTATTATGACCAATTTTGCTCATTCCTCCTAACACTATTATTCCAATAGATCAGTGCAACAGTGATAAGCATTCAATTCTGCATAGCTAGTTTATCATTTGCTTTGGATCAAGTCTTGAATGCAAATTATTTATTTTAAAATGTATTTTGAAAATTAATATTTTCAATATTTCAAAATATTTCACATTTTTAAAAGATAACGTCAGTTCCGTCCTGGATTCCACCTCAGATGGGCCTGTCTGGTTTAGTTTGCATGTTCTCCCTGTGCATGCACAGGTTTTCTCTATGTACCAAAGACCAAAAACATTATAATAGGTTGTTGTTGTTTGTCTAGTTTGTCTCTGTGATGATCCTGTGATGGACTAGTGACCTATATAGAAGGTGGATCATGACTCTTGCCTGATAGAAGCTGGAATGTGCTCAAGCTCACCCATATCTCTGAACTGTTTTTTCAAGAAATGAGCCAAAGTAATGGGAAACTGTCAGACAAGTCAGCTAACTACATTTAATTACTTATTGTAGCATGCGAAGAGTAAATGGAATTTAGGTAATAATGAAATAGATACATTATTTATATCAATTTGCATCTATACTTGTATAATATATGAGAATTTCTTGTGCAAGATTGTATAATTGTTGCTGTATATTTTTTCAGCTCTTCATTTGCGTTTGGATTCGAGGGCCCTAATTAGAGGCACCCACCGAGATGTGCTGCGGCTTTTGGCTTTAGCATGACTCAAGCTGGGCCACATGTTGCCACGGGCACTCACAGGTCCGTCATATTCGTCCGCCTCAGACGTGATCTCCATCTTCTGAATGATGAGCTTCAGGAGGCCATGCTGCTTCTCCAGCATGCTTGACATTTCTTTCATCCTGCAGAGGGAAACATCAATTCTTGCTGTTCAGTGACAGTTTAACTTAGAATCAAACTTATGGTCTAGAAGGTTTTACACCTAAGTAATTGAATATACTTATATAAAGTAGTACAGTCAGTCACCACTAGGAGCTGCTCATACATCAAAAACGATCCTTTTACTGCTTGGTACTTCTGCTCATTGCTGTTAACTCTGAGAATCAGTGAGAAAACTTAAAAGTTGTATAAATTATGTTTTGTACTTCAGATTTCAGGTAACAAACAATAAAATAATCTCATGTGATCATTTATAATGTACTCTTTCATGTTCTGCTCTAGAGGCTCATTCACCAACATCACATCCCAATAATTCAAACAGCCTGAACATATCGCATCTTGGCTTTTCTTGGTTCTTCTGTCATAACTCATCCAAAAAGCTTTTGCACTTTAAAATTAAGACTGTTGGGAAGTTTCACACTAATGATCCGTTTATGCTGTTAATCATGCTGGGTTGATGATCTTCCTGCTTAGGGTTTTTCCTGTTTTACAAGAACAGCTTCAGGTACTCCTCTCTTAAATTTGAAGATGACAAGCAGTCTTGATGGCGCTAAAGGCTTAAATCATTTACATCTTAGATTCTGTTACCATGGATCTTTTGAGCCAGGCAGGTAAACAACAAACTAATGAAAATGACCTGAATTCTACAAATGACGGGCCGGGTGATCAGTGACTACACTCAATTGTAGATATTGCAGCAGCAGCTTCTAAACTTTCAACTTTACACCAGTAGAAGCCTTCCGAGCAGAAGGTTAAACATCTTCAGGAACCAAGAGGTCCAGATGCCCTCTATTCAAGCACTTTGAATTACCCTTTGATGCTTTACCTGGACTTTTGCTTTTTCAGTTCATTCTCAACCAAAGTGCAGCTTTGTGACTTTGACTTCAGATGACTCCAGACTTCATTTTTTTCCTCTTCACTTGACATGAATTGTGTTAGGAAGTGCTGCAAAAGTGTATGGCATTAATGATAAAGGAATACTTCCCTGACCCAAGTCAGAAAAACAAATTAGTATCTGTGCATGACATGCTTTCACTTGGTAACAAACATACCTTGGAGCACTTGCGATTGGGATAGATGACGATGGAGGGCTTGTCAACTCTTTTCATGAACCAGTATGGGAGCTTATCTTCCAGAGAAGTGTGGAGATCAATCTAAGATGGTCACATTTAAATATTCATTATTTCCTCCACTAGAAATCATCTTTTGAACATAGAATAGTTGTTATGTTTGACAAGTCATAGCATGAGGAAAATTAGACAGTCTCTGGGATTATACCATTAATTCAAATATTTCATGCTCCATGTAGAAGAAGGGAGGAAATTCTTACCAGTATGAGGTGGGGACATACAAATGTTTCAAATCTACTTAAAATCTCAATTTTTTATTTTCTTTTTTAATGGTAACAACTTTAAGATGTACAATTCGGTGGAGCATTTGGGCTTTTTTTTTGCTATTCTTTAGTCACTTCCATTTTGGAGAGCTGCCAAACTTTCCTCATTCTCTAATGCTGAGATCTTTGCTCTGGCCCAGTGGTCTACTTTTCCACCAGCCTGCTCTTTGAGCTCAATCTTGTCCTCTCCTTTCAAAAACTTACTGCTATTTCGTCGTTCTCTCTGAAAATTGTTGTGAAAACAACCTCCTTCTCATCTACAAGCCCCATGTCGCTGCATGGAGCCTCATCAGAAGTCAATAAAAGTGCATCATCAGTACAGGCACACTTTAATCTTTGCTTTAATTCTTTGTACGTCAACTATTTTCGGTTATTTCCTTAATTTAATCTAACCTTACTGAAATATAATAAATCATATACTTAGGCACCATCACTATCAGTAAAGTTATCTTTGTGTAAGGCATCATAAGTCTTTAAGAAATCAATTATTTGCTTTGTGTTTTGCATTAATTCTCATCAGAAATTCCTTTTCTATCAATAACAATGCTTGAAGAACAACACATCCCTCCATGCTTCACTGCACTATTCGTTTGGCTCTTTGATTTTTGCTGTTGGTTCAATATCAACCTACAGTATAGTGTTGACTGAAAAATCAGAGTAAGGTGGACACATTTACCTGCATCGCTATTCGTTTCAGGGCAGCATTCCTTTGGACTTCAGCAATATCTCCAACAGCTAAACCGATCTACAAAACAGAAAACAGCATGGTGCACAAAAAAGCAATAAAAAAACCCAACTTTTGTTTGAGAAGAACCATTGCCAAGAAATAATGATTATTCACTGGAACATTTTCAGGAGATGCTCACCATCAGGTTCACCAGCAGGATTGGCATCAGCAGAACAAAATGCACAAAAATGAAGTATGTGATGAGCTTAAAAGGAAGCTCATTTTTCAGAAGAGCATCCAGGAAGTTGCTCTGGTAGTTAAGTTCCCCGACCATCATCACAAAGGTTTGCATAATTGACAGTGGCACACTGCTGAATTCCCTCTAAGGACATAATCAGATGATCAATATTATTGCTAAATAAAATGAACTAAAGCAGAAAACATTTAGGCCTGCGACACATATGTTTTCCAAAATGCTTCTTACTAAGTTTAATGTGGAGTAAAAGAGAGTGCTACGATTTGCAGAGCACAAAGCCAAATTGATGTAAGAAAAAAACAATTACTACATATCAAATAAGGAAAGTTAGAAAAATGTTTGGACATTTAGATGTTCACCTATGCAGCACATGTTGCATGTCCTCCAGCTGTAAACATTCCCATTTGGCAGGTACAGACGATAATTAACATAAAACAGTATGTGGCCAGTATGGATGCAAGAATATACATTTTTGAGTCATAATTTTCTTCTGTCGCTTGAATTAATGTACACCATTCTCTCACATTCAAAGGTATAAACAGGTTAAAACACCCCTGAAATTACTGTCAAAATCAAACTTTGTGCTCCGAAGAAAGTTACTTTACCTTGTTGAGCATCAGGGCATAAAATGCCAGGCTGAAAGCCAACATCAGGTACATGAACAGCATCACAATGCGGACCAGTGTCCTTAGGATCTCCCCAAACATCACAACATAGATGCCAATTCCCTCAAACCTGGGGAAGTCAGACGGTTTTACAACTTCAACAACATGACAAAATGCTGGAATGCATGCAAAGTATTGAAGTCAGAGTTAACCCACCTCTGTAGATAAAGAAGAAATGCAACCCATGAGTTTAAAACTCCTATTGCCCCAGCTTGCCAGTGAAACGAACATTTCATATTTAACATCAGGGGAATGACAAACAAAAGAGAGAAAATAGCTGATGTCCAGTCAGCAAAGTTGGAATAATCCCTGAAGTAATTCCAGCGCTTGTTGGGGAAAAGAATATACAACATGTTAAAAAGAGAGACTGAAACATCAAAACATGTAGAGTGACATGTGTTCTACAGCACAGTACCTGCTGTGACATCTGCACTATTTCTTTCAATACTGAGTAGACATTCATGACCAAGACCATCACCATGCAGAAGGACAAGAAGACACTTTGCTGTGAAATCAAGAAAAAGGTCAAGATATTTCAAATACGGCAAGGTTTTATGATCGTACAGTGAATTTTAATAGCTTTATAGATTGAAATAATCTAATTTAATGACATTTGGAAATGCCTGTCACTGCTGCTATAGCTACCTCTCTGAAAGATACAGGCACCATGATGATTTCATGCTCGCCTGTGTCGGTGCTGTTCATCGACGGTCTTAGTCTCACAATGAGGTGAGTGAAGGGCAACAGCCCCAACAGGTACAAAAACATGTTGAGTAAATGGGCCTTGCTCCCATAAGCAACCCTGTGGACAAATAGGAAGACATCCAAGAGTGAAATTTGATATAGATCACTGTTAATTTGTAGAAAAGTGACTTTTTTCTCAAGAGTTCACATCCTGATGACACACCACTTCATTGCCAGGTACTTCTTGCAGATGGGGTGGTTGAGGAGTTCAATTCGGTTGTACTGCACCATTGCCTGAGTAAATGTAAGAAAAGAGTAGATCTAAAAGTATTAGAATATTATCAATCCCCATATGCTTAGTGTAGGCTGTAAGTTCAACCAGCTGGTGAAAGCTCTGTTTTTATAATATATGAATTATTGCAATATCATTATGAAATGAAGTAGCAGTTTCTGTGTAACTATGCAACAATGATTACACAATGTACCTTCACTTAAATGCTTTGCCTTAATGGGCTCTTTAGACTTGGCCACGCATCAAATTCATGAACACTTGTGTACAAATTAAAAACTGTTTGAACCACATTCAGTTTCAGGTTTATTTGGTTCAGCTATAGGTGGAACTAAAACACTCTTATTTGTGCTGCAATGAGTTGTTTATTTAGTTGTTATTGTCAGGGGCTGGAGTTGTTCCTGCTATCAAATTTTATTGCAATTTATTTCTGGTTGTGTAATTTGGTTCAGCACATTCTGATCAGCTAGCTGAAAAACATCCGTCTGTACATTTATGATGTGTGCAGAAGCCTTGTGTGAAAAGTCTGACCAACTAACCACCTGTACTGTTTGAGTTCAACTTGTTTTTTTTCAAATATGCTTTCCGTCGGTATGGCAAAGATGGAAGGCAAGAGTTGCTGCAAAAGAGCAGGAATATGTCTTTCTTTCTACTTTAAAAGTAAGCCAATAACCTGCTTATTTGTATTTAGTTGCGTTGTGATGCAGTAGTATGGTTGTTTGGACAGAGATTCTTCTTTTATATTGTTTGTCAAAAAAATATTTTAATCAAAATTCAATTCAATCCAAGGAGGGAACAACCCAAGAACACGTTACAGGCAAAATTTAGTTTTCAAAACAGCATCGCAAAGTGTCATGTTAATTTTCAGCTTCAGCAGTGGAAAACAGTGGCTGGTGATTTGGAGTATTGTGAAATTTAATTTCATTTACTTGCACCAGAGAGGTCAAATAATAATAATAACAATAACTATAATAATAATAATAATAATAATAATAATAATAATAATGATAATAATTATTATTATTATTAAGATTAATATTTTTTTTACTGAAGGAAAGACGTGATGAATTCATAAAAAAGGAAATGAAATTAAAATAAGCTCCCTTAATATTGGACCGGCAAACTATGGTCACATGTGCCTTTAAAAATGAGTGGATAAGTCGACAGAGCTTAATTAGCGAGCGATGCGTGACCTACATAAAGTCTGACTGCTTATAAATCACAGGGGAGTGGAAGATTAGCATTTCATTGCACTTAAATGATGTTGAAGGTGAAAAGTTGCTTACGTTGACTGCAGCTAGTGGCTGAGTCTTCAAGGACTCATCAGTTAACTTCTTTGTTGAAATAGGAGCCTGGAGCCACCTGAAATTGTATTCAATCTACACCACAAATAAAGGTAAGGGCTGTTTTGCTGACAGACAATTAGAATTAGTTTAAAGTGTTGATTGTGCAACTTGGAGATAAATTACATGGTAGTCAGGGCTGTTGTGGTCATCATCAGACTCCCTCACACAGCGGTCCAGGAGGTGCTGTTGAAGAAAGTTGCAAATCACAGTAATATAGCTTTACATCTTTGCTCAGAGCTCAATCAGAGAAGGGGTTACATAACACAAAATTGCAGTAAGAGGTGAGTTATAATCATGATGTGCAGAGATTTATGATCTGATTTTTATTTTTAGCTACTGGCACACCTTGCAGGTCTCAGGCAGAAACTCAATCATGTCCAGTATGGGGCACCGCTGGTTAGTGCCGGGAATAAATTCTTTCATTGCCTCGTCACATCTGGAAGATGAGAAACTCAAATTAATATTTAAGCCACTAAAGTATGCCGAAATAAAATGTAGTGTGGTTCATCTCAATGGATAAACTCTGACTGTCATTTATAATTTCAACACCAGCAACTTCAATTAATGAAAAACACAATCTTTTTTAAATGTATTAAGAAATCCATCTGACCCTTAAACAAAAGAAAAAAAAAACAACTTTAAACATACTGCATTATCAGCAATCATTGAGAAAAATTTGATATTCTAGCAACCCGTTAAAAAGCATATCTTTATTTTTGTCATAGTAACATACCTGTCACTGTCTATCACAGCATTCACCACATCTTTCTTCGCATTTTGCACGGCTTCATGGAGGAACGATGTATAATTCTTGTTTAAGACGATTTCTGCCCCTCTGGCCAGCAACAGCTTGACTGCAGCAACGTGTCCCACTCTTGCAGCGATGTGGAGTGCAGTGTTCTGGCAAGTCAACAATATAACAGGAGACTCTGCATTTATTACAGCGATATATAATTCAGTGCTGCTGGTAGTTGTTGGCCTGCAGATTTTCTGCATGTTATCCTTTTCATTCTATCCATGAAAAGTGTTAGGTCAGTTTAAAAAATGCTTCTCGGAAAAGTATAATGCATAATAAAAAAAAATTATTTTGTGATAGAGTTGAACTTTGAAACAACAATAGTTTTACCCCATCCTCATCGGTTTTATCCAACAACTTGACATTGGCTGACAGTAGGATGTCCATTGTTTGGGTGTACCCTTCGGATGCAGCGTGGTGCAGACAAGTCCATCCTTTATAATCACTGTCAGATGAATAAAAAATGTTTACAGAGATGAATGAATATTTCTAAAAAGCGTACAATTATTTTTATTAGAAAATGCAGAAACTACTACAGATACAACTACAGATGTAGTAATGAATGACATGGTTTTGCATTGTGATGTGCTGTTTATGCAACTGTATATGGACTGTGGATAGGCTTACCAGTGGAACAAGGCTCCTTTGCGTAGCAGCAGCTGAACCACCTTTGTGTGACCTCCTTTTGAAGCTAAATGGAGAGGTGTCAGGCCCCGCTCATCGCCTTCATTTAGCAGACGCGAGTCTGTGATGGTCTCCAATAGCCTATGACAGGTATTGATTCGCCCGTACCTTAAAAAAGATGGGTGAGGAGAGTTTTTTGTGTTGCCAACACAGAAAAGTACTGCTGTGTGGTTCTTTGTTACTGTATGTCAGAAAAACATCATGAGCATAAATGAAAATAAAAAAGAAAAGAAACTGATTAACATCAAACTTGAACGGAAACTGGCGACGTTTGTGAATCATAGATTCAAACAGGCATTCATGTAAATGTACATGCGCTCAAAGCTTCCTAAGTCTCTGTCTGCTTCACATAAACTCAGAAACACATCCACATCCTGTAAAAACAAACATTGTTTGCAGTTCATTTCGGTTGCAGTGTGCATGTCACTGCATCATCCACACAGGACCTTTAACATATTCATGGACTCATTCACAAATATGCAGCATGCAATGTCTTACAGTGGCAAACTTCACCACTGTAGAGATGCACTGAAGCCAGAGCAGCAGACTATTTAAAAAACAAACAACCTTAAGAAGCAGATTTGTACATATGCAGCAGGTTAAACCGTACTGTATCTACTTAAAGCAACTTGTACTTTGCTGCTACTTTACATATACAAGGATTATTATTATTATTATTATTACAATTATTATTATTATTATTATTGCTGTTTTTATTGATATTATTATTATTATTTACTCTACTCTGTTGTTGCTAGGCTACTAACACAGCATTGTAATACATTCATTGTGATCTCTGGAGACTTCACAATATCTTTCTCTTTGCAACATTACCAACTTTCCAACTTCTGTGTGAACAGCTTTGTCCCAAAATAAACACTGGGGTGCTTCCCCAGTAACAAGCCTTGGATCATTAATAAAGTAAAGGCTTCAGGGAGGGGGGACAACTTAAAACAGATATAAAGAAATATGAGGAGGACAACAGGAGACAGGTAGAAAGCCGTTCCTGCAGAATAAATTGAAGGGTGTGTGGTAAAAAAGTTCACTTGCTTCAAAGGGGGATAATGCTGATGGATGTCTGGGCAGCTGATGAGCTAAATAAGTTCTTTGAAAGGTGAAATACGCCCCCTGACTCCAGTCCAACAGATCACACACCCTCCACTAGCCCACAGCTTTCCTGTCACAACTCCACTCTATTACCCTTCAGCTCAGTCATGGTCCTTAATGCAGGCTCATCTAGCTCCGCCTCTAGTCTGTTTGTCTCCTGCAGTCAGATGAAGAAGCAACAGGAGAGACTAAAGTGGAAAGAGGCTGCAGGGCCACATGATGTCAGCCCCAGAGCACTGAAAACTTCTTCAGAACAGCCTTGTTGGATTCTTCAGCACCTTTTAAACTCCACGTCTCATCAGCACATCGGAAAATAGTTCCTTTTAGTTTCAGTTGCCTTGCTCCACAACCTAAAATCCCAACTACTGTACATAACCCAAATGACTACAGACCAGTTGTCCTGACATCTTACATTACAAAAGTTCTTGAGAGATTCGTATTGTCTCGCCTAAATAAGCAAGTGAACACCTTTTAGAACCCATTACAGCTTGCATATCAAAACGGGCTTGGTATACCTGCAGGCAGTACTTTGAGGATCAAGTTCTTTGATTTCTCAAGTGCTTTTAATGCAATTCAGCCTGGCCTGTTATGTGAGAAGCTCCATAGATTCCAGGGGATTACCTCCACAACCACCTGGATTTATGAGTACTATACCTAACAAATTGTGACAGTGCGGAAGCTAAGATCATTTTAATGCTGCAACAAGATTTTTCAATTCTTCTACAAGTCTCTTATGGAAAGTGCAGTCAGCTTTGCAGCCATTTGTTGGGGCAGAAGCATGAGAGCTCCTGTAAGTAAGAAATGATTGATAATGATTGAAAAATCAATAACAGTAATGTTGAATGCATATGCTTTCACACTCTTTCTAACATGTCTTCATTTGTGCCTGGTTAATTGAATTATATTCCTCTGAAATGAGATCACCGAATGGTAGGTACTGTATGTCACTGCAATAAAACTTCAGAAAGCTTTTGAGTGAACAAAATTCCTCACAGTATTTTAACAGCTGGACAGTGTGGCAACATGTTTAAATGTGTTATTGATCAATTTCTTTATCTGCTGACTGTAGTTTAGTTTTGAAAGAACTTTGCTTTGAAAAATCTTTGAAAAATCTTTGCTTTAAATAATTTTAAGGTTTTCTGATGTAATCATTGAAAATACAAGGTCTTTTTCCAAGAGGATGAGAGAATAAAAAAGTTTGACTTTGGGATTTTCTGAGGGATTTTTAGGGCCACCGTAGATTTTACTTTAAAGAGAGTGGAGTTTGCAGTACTTTGACAATAAAAATCTACTGGATGTATTGCTGTGGAATGTTAATGATATAAAAGGACCAGAGTGGATATAGAGTCTCCAGCTCATAATGTCCACTGTCAAAATGACATCATCTGAAGTTTTTAAAGAATCTTTCAGTAAAATTCAGGTCAAACTGGTGTTTTTGTATCAATGTGGAAAAATCCTGCCCTAAGGGACCAATCAAACTTACTGAGCAGCAAAGTGCAGAGCAGACTTCTTGTCCTTGGACTTGCATGCAAGGCCAACCTGCCCCGAGAGGCCCAGCATGTTCTTCACCGAGTCATGTATCCCCAGCCTGCAGGCATAATGCAGTGGAGTGCAGCCCTCATTGTCCTCACAGTTCAGCAATGCCTTCACATTGTTTTGCTAGAGTCAGAAAAAAACATGATAAATATATGATTTTCATGCATAAAGTAAGTGACAATCCACATGTGTTATCTTTCATTTATGGCCCATTTCTTAACAAGACTGATATTGGGTAAAATCACAGTTTAAAAAAAACAACACAAAACTATGTGTTTGTCATTTAAGCTACAATTAATTACAAATAGTAAAAGACTGCAAAACTGAATGATTTCTTTTATCAAGGAATTATGCTCATTTTGAATTTAAGCTTTGTTAACAAAACACCTGAAACATTGGCTCAATGGCATGCCACCTACTGTACTTTGCCAAAATGCAATTGTGGAAATCTACAGTTGTGCAACAGTTTGGAGCCTCCTTTAACACTTCTTCAAATCATTGCCACATGTTCACTGGTCTGGACTGCAGGACAGCCACTTTAGCACACTGTGATATGTGCAGAATGTCAATTATACATTGCTTTGCTGAACTTAGCAGATAAAATACATTGCCTAGATAGCAGCATGCAGGTATGCTGCTCCATAGCATGCATGAATTGTTGATCATGAAAAATATGCAAGCTTCACAAGTGTTCTGCAATCACAGATGTTAGACTGTGAACTGTGTAGTGATATCAAGGCAAAATAGCCATATGCAATGTTTATTCATACTCTCAGATACATGTATGAACCATACAGGAGTATAAGAAGGAAATAGCACACATTATTCTAGCATTATTCTAAAGTGTTTCATTTAACAAGCCACAAAGTCCACAAATTGTATCTCGTTATCTCTTGAATAGCTCAGTTTAAGATGGACATGTCTGTTATCAGTTCTGCATCATCCAGTGATTGCACATGATACAACAGGACTGCATGATTTGTTGTTTTTGTAATATTTCAAGCAATACATCACTTGCACTGCATTTCAATCTATACATATCATACAACATCCTAACTTTGCACACCCATACACAGAGATCCCAGAAATAGACTTTTACATCTGTTGTCTAATTTTGAAATCAGTTAAATAAATTTCCGATACTTTAGGGAAAGCCTTAAATATTTAAAGATTGTTTGGCTTTGAGAGTGTAATGGTCTTCATTAGCTGGTTTTGTATGCGGGCGGCCTCCCACAATAGAGCTCAAGGCAAATTGATCAAGGACAGTACACTAATTAATTTCCGATAACTTACTGACATTTCTGTCGAGGCAACACAAAGTGCATTTGTAAAGCTACAAACTATTTGTTGAGATTACCTGCAGTACTTCTTCTGAGAGATTTTTCAGGCCTTTGGGCTGCAGAATGGCGAGGTGAAGGAAGTTACAGCCACATTTGTCTGTTGCAGTAACATCAGCCCCTTAAAAAAAACATATGCAGTTTATTCACATTTCAGACACATTTAATAAGATATAACTATTACTAGTTATGATACACAGCATTACAGCTCACCCTTTGACAGCAGCAGAGCTACAGTTTTCCATGCTCCACAGAAGGTGGCCAACAGCAAGGGAGTGTTTCCTTTACAATCAGTTCTGTTAAGGTCTGCACCCTGAGGAGACAATGCTGATGTCTCAATATTTCATTGGGTTATTTTTAAAAACATTGTGTTACTTTATGAAATGTATGAGTAACTGTCTTGTACATGAAAGGTGCTATACAAATAGATTCACCTTGCCTACTTTTGTGTAAGTGTTGTGCAAAGATTAACATTAAAATGGACATGAGAAAGAAATTGCCACCTTAGTACACTCTTAATATGTGTTAATTGTTTTTGCTGAAATTAGCATCTCTAAAATTACAGTTTTCAAAATGTGTGATTGCTTGAAGATAACCTGGAGTTGTCTATAAATGCCGGTTTTCTGAACAGAGGTTCCCCCTTCAGCCTTCATAAATCTCTGAAAGATTTGTGTCCAGGAACTTCTGCTTAACTTTGTTAAGCACATCTGGTTTCCTCTTAATTTTCCATTCATACTCAGTTCTTTAATATAAAAAAGATATTTTTCATTGCTTAACCCGCAGTAACAAAATGTTGAATGTTACTTGTGAGTCCCTTTGGCTTTTTAAGCATCTGCTAAGAGATTAGATGGAAATGGAAAGTTACAATAGAAAAGAGAAAGTCTGATAATCTTGTTAAATGCTGAGAAAAAGGACAAACAAAAAACAAGTTCAGGATATTAACAGAATTTAAACTAACTGAACTCTGCTATAAATGTACAAATTTGGGAACAAGCTTAAGATTAAAAAAATCTCATCAAATATTGAAGCTTGGCAAGCGCTCCTCACCCCAACATTTTATCATCAGAGTGTTTAAAGTAATAACATTTTAACAGTTAACTGCACAAACCAGCTATTACTCTATATTTCTCTTACAGAAATCATCAGTAATTAGAATACTGACTCTTAACCTTGGACATGCAGGTTTAATCCTCAGCTTCCACATTAATATGTGAGTGGACATTAAGTGAATTTGCACTTAATGTCCACTCCGTACTGCAAGCCTTCAGTATGACCCCTTTTATGGTACTCAGATCCTCTAAATGTGACCTGCTCTGAGCAGACCAGCTGCTTTTTCATGAAAATGATAAATTATACAGAATAATAATAATAGATAAAAGGATAAGCTAGAACAAGCGCATGACGAGGAGCTAAAAATTGAATGTTTTTTAAGTAAATTTGTGTGAGGTCCATTGGGGTCCTGCATGCACTAGACAGTGGTCAGATACTCTCAGTTTGGATGACCAGGATTAAATTATGATGGGAGAGCTAAGCTAACAGCTAGTCAGGTCTTGAAAGAGCAGATGTGGCATATGAATTAGCATCAGAATTTGCTTCGTTTACTTTTCCAAAATCAAGATGAAAAACAGACTTATGTTGTTCTGCATGGCTGCATTCTCGCTGAATGTATGAATGCATCCCTCTGCAACATGTCAACAGTCATGTCCGACTTGTTGGCTAGCTTATTGTGTGGGATACCTTAACGATAGATGAGGGAAAAAATGGTGCTTTTGATGGATTTTCACTTGTTGACTATTGATGTTCCTCTATGCTTTGTTTATATGCCATTGTTTATATGTAGGCTGTGTGTGGACCCTAATTATGAAATTCAAAATCATGTTTATGTTCACATATTGTTGGATTAGCCTCTAAGATCGTATCCCGGCTCATTTCATCTTTTCATAATGGAATATATAAATTGGAAAAAACATGTTTTGATGAGATCCTAATGAGATTATAGTAAATCTTTATTATCTGTAGAGGGACTCATAAAACCTGCTCCTAATGAATCAATAAAGTTACCACCTCGCTGAATGCATTTGGAAACAGCCTACTAAGTTTACCGTAATACATGGATTAACAGCAGGGAGAGGACTTTTACAAGGGGGCAGGTTTCAGCCAAATAACTGTTTTTTAATTAGGAATGAAGCAGACCCCCACCCCTTCTCCTGCACTTCCCATCTCTGCCAGGTTAAACTACTTAGACCAACTTTTTAGTCAAGCAAAAGAAAAATTAACAAGGAAACAACAGTTTCTTGCTCAGATAATGACAAAGCAGTCCTTAGACTCAGTCCTGTCCCTGCATGCAACACACCATACCTTCACATTCTCAATTACCAGCCACAGCTATTCAGATGCACTCATAACTTAACCACATATTGGCAGTGTGGTAAATAAATAGATAAATGTTGAATTAAAATTGAATAAATTAAAAATCACTAATGAGCAGATGCTGTTTGAGTGCTAGAAGAGATCACCTTCTTACAGTGTCACAGATAAACATAGTGTTCCCAGCCACCCCCGTCTAGTGTTTGCTAATAGAATTAATTTACATAAAATAAACTTGGATTCTAGTTCACCACTTAGCAACTCATTTCTGATATAACATTCTGCCTGCAACAGATGGTGACAGATGGTCGGTAAGCCACGGGCAGCACCTTGAACATTCATTAATCTGGGCAGTGTTTAAAGGCAAATATTGAGTAATTATAACAATGGCAACACATATGAAGCTGTTGATTTTGCTAAATGAATTCCAAAGGGCAATTAAGAAAGTACTCAGCAGTAAACCAAGCATTTCTAAAGATGCATTGTAAGATTTAAAATCAATACTTAGACACAAAAGGAAAAAAAAAAAAAGTTTTATTTCCAGTGCTTGCTTTTAGGCCCAGAGATCAATAACATAATCTATGATACTGAAGCAGGGTTTTTCCTGTGTATAACAGATGTGTTACATGTTCATGTATATTTGTGTGGGTCTTATTTACCAAAGAAATGAGGTACTCCGCCAGCTCCGCGTGGTCAAATATTGTAGCCCTGGAAAAGTAAACACATGCACTGTAAACCGGAACACATGACTGAGAGCCGGAGTCTTAGTCATACAGTCCGATGTTGAACAAGGTTGGTTAAATTCCATCTCTGCTTTTTCAGAGTATGATATAACAGCTAGATTCCCCCCTTGTGGTTACATGTTTCATCTGTTGGATTGTTTCCTTTTGCTGACGCACATAAATGACAAATTCCCCCTCGTCTGTCGATGATCTGCATTTTCAGAGGCTAGTGGAGGATTTCCACAACTATATGATTGACTAAATATACTTTGTTGTCCAGATGTCTGCAGAGCCTGTGTCCAGAAATAGAGAGAAACAAAGTTGTCCGGTTAGAGATCAGGGATCAGACATCATACTGGTCAGATTAATTTGGCTACAGCATTTTCCAGCATATCATTGCAGTCTTATCAAAACCTAAATCCACTATGCACTGCAGTCTTGCACTCTGCTGCTGTCTGTGGCAACACAAATAACTTTATATAAATTTATGAGACAAATGTAATCATAACATAATTATACTGGCCCTTATATACTTTGGTCTCCAATTAAAGCTTATCCTCTTATAATTTTTCTTATCTTTTCCAAAGCCTCTTTGCCACAATATTGAGGTTATTCAGTACAGACAAATTATTCTTTACATAGAATAAGCAAGCTAATGATTTACTAGTTGCAATTATAACAAATCAACCCAAGCAACATTTTTATTTTAAACAGTTTTAATCATAAACAAGATCAACTGCAACAAAGTTATCAAGAAAAGTAACACACAATGCAAACATTAAAACTGAATTAATATTTCAGCCTATTTAGGAAATATGTACTCAAATTATTCAATGCTGATATCTCCTCCTCTACCCAAACAGGAGACAGGATATTGCTGGTCTGCTCAGTCTGTTAGATTTAATGTGGAAAATGGCTTCATGTATGATCAATGATCATACTGTAATTATGTTGCAAGAAGTCGATGCAAATAAATACAAAATACAAAGAAAAAGCATTAGTGCTGGTGATGTTTTGTTGTAGATTTGTTCAAATATAACTTTTTATTGATTATTGTCCACTGAGACAGATGTACTGATGTATGTTAAATACATGCTGAATATGACCACTTTCACATGAGTCGAATGTGATCCGCTCTGACATTTCCACTGAAAAAGCGTCCCTGTATTGCAATATTATTCAACTCAGTAGTCCTCCTGCTGTAATTTCCCTTCAGGATTAAGTTTTATTTTCTAATAAATTTCATATCAGATGTTTTACTTCAGCTTAAACTTTAGCTATACTATAACTGTAGCTATACCTCAGCCTTTGACAATCTAAGGTCTGCATTTTGTAAAAACAGAAAAATTATTATTATTTGCTTTGAGTCAGTTATCTGAAGTTATGTCTCTCAACAGCAAACATGCTGCAAAAACCCTTGAACATCAGCATAAATAAACATAGACAAGGGGCAAAATGCTCACTTTCATTAGTTTTTAGCTTTGATACCTCGTTTTACCAAGATCGTCCCAGATGACAAATTCATTACCATCACTTTTGGTAACACAGCTGCATGCTTCTGGTCATCCTGATAATTGATGCAATAGCAGCAGCAATAGAAAACAGCATGACAGCATTTCACTCTAAGGTAGCGCAATAAACTGATTTTTCTTCATTTTTTGGTGTCATGTATATGCACTGAATGCATGAAAAAAACTGAAAACAAGCACATATATGGGAAAGAGAATCGGGAAAGAGTAGTGAGCGTAAGAACAGCAATTTGAAATAATTGGAGTCAACTGTCCGAAGAAGATATAGATACAACAGAGAGGTACTGGTAGTAGCAAAGAGAGGGAAGGCTCACAGGGCAGTAGTGACACAGGAATGGGATACGATATGAGTTGGAAACATGCCACTAATGGAAAAATACCCTAAGAATGACAAGCATCGACAGGGTTATGAATGAGCACATCCAGTGGCTACTCAGGCTTAACAGTTTGAGGACAAAAAAGGCAGCCTGAGTTGGCCTGGATGAATGCAGAGATAGGTAGTTTCTATGCACATCAGAGTATCATTTCTCATTGTGAAATGAATAAACTGTAAGGGCTTTTGGAATTGTAGTTTTTGATTTCATACAGTTCTCTTCTATTTTGTGACATTTTCATTTGCTTTGGTCACATCAGTCAAAATAAGTTATACCTAAAACAGCAGAATAGTCAATACCAATACAAAAAGTCCTCATTTCATTGCTTGAGTCTTTACATACAAAAGAGTTGAACCATAAGATGCGTAGGAAGTAAAATGTGAATCAAAAGTACTCTCTGTCATTCACTGTCATTTATTCAGTTATCCAACTAAAAACAGTTACTTGTAACTTTACTGCACTGTAGTTTTCCAATGGCTACATACATCCAATGTGTTGTGCTGTCTTGGGCATTTTCAGTTAGTGTTTCCAAGATCCAACCTCTCTATGTTCAAAAACACTTACAGATTTGACTGTCATAATGAAAACATGACTAAGCCATTTGAGTACCTTGTTTGTACCAAGTGGCGAAGGCTTTTTATGTTGTATGCTCTGGCAGTTTCATTGACATAAATACTTATTTTTGAGAAAAGAACTATTTTTAGCAATGGACTCGCTTTTGCAGGTTATCCAACAACTTCTGCAGTTTGTGCTGTTTTGAGAAACACACTAACAGCTGTGCAAATCTTAACTCTGTTGCGAGAAATGCACCAAAACGACTGAGAAAAACTGCTAGCGATGTCACTCTACAGCCAACGGTTCACCGACTCAGTTTTGAAAAAAGATGCTTAAATATTTATGTCACACAATAAATCAAAATTAATTCATCATTCCCACCATGCCAATGTTTCCTCGAGTCCTATCAGCTATGTTTACTAGATTTCAGACATTAGATCCCAATCAAGATTACCATCATTGAATGAGGGAAACCTACCTGTGCAGAGGAGTCTGGCAGGCCCCGTCTGTTAGGTTGATGATGTCTTCTACATGGTCAACAGTGGAGAGCATCAACTTGACAACCTCAGTAGCCCCCTGTGTGCAGGCCAAATGAAGCGGTGTGGATCGATCCTTCTAAACCACAAAATATTGGCAATGAGAGATGAATAATGAAGATAGATAGATAGATAGATAGATAGATAGTTAGATAGATAGATAGATAGATAGATAGATAGATAGATAGA
>JAVQJG010296698.1:0-16466 GCA_036024015.1 Craterocephalus amniculus | reverse complement strand
AATTGGAAATAGAAGAAGACTTTGAATATGACGGCCGTCCCTAACGGTTTGAGCCAGAATATACGGATGAGGAGATATCGGAAAGGAGGAGGCAGAGACAGGCATTTTAACAAATAGCTGATTTTTAACTGATTTAGTATCGCAAACGCACGGCCAATACTGTTCCATGTATGGCGTTTGCGTGTTTGGCGTTTGAAACAAATATCTCAGGGAAGGATCCAAATCTCCAAAAAGTACCATAGGTGTCCAGTACACTTCAGTTTACATAACAATTAAGGCCCCACTTGCAAAAAAGTGGACTTCTCCTTTAATCTATAAACACAGATGGTTCTGCTTTGTGCTACATTCTCCTCCTCTTTATCAAAAGTTGGTCATGTAAGAAGGTGAAAATGGTGTCTGAGGAGGCCAGAAAGAGAGAGTGGGAAAGGGATCGTGTGGCGTGTGGGAAGTTCCAGGCTTAGTGGCCAAAAAGTTACAGGACATCTCTTTAATAAAACTTTTTTTTTCAATTTTTCTTATAATCTTTTATCATTTTTATTTGAAATTGAAAATCACTGTAAAAACTCTTGTCCTAACCCCTTCCACAGTCGTCTCCTCCCAGTGGATTGGCCCAATTAACTGGTCGACCAGACACATTTGGACGTCATCAGTTTGAAATGAAAGAGAAGTCCTCCTCAGGCCCGACTGGTGTGAGTGGCTCCTTACAGAGCCATACTCCTTCCTCATCCAGCTCCCGAGTCAGTCTGAACAGGAGGCTGAGTAGTCCTGAAAAGATTCTCAACCTACATGAACAACTGCAGAAGACCTTGATGAGCAGCTTTCAGGTACATTCACTGTGTGTGAACATGAGGTACTCAGACAGAGAAAAATGAATCTCATTTAAAAACAAAGAACTTTTCTGCCATTTATTTTCAGATATGTTCTGCCAATTTTTAAATATACGTTTTCTATTCACTCTAAGGCAGCAGAGAGCCGAGGAAGAGGACAACAACCCAGAAGAAGTCTGTCACTTTCTGCCCCTGCAGATCTCAGCTCACCCACAACAAAGAACCTCACTCTCAGTTTCACACACACCAACTCCTTCCCAGCAGCCTCAAGCCCAGCTACAGATATTCCAGCTGTAACAGCCAAGCCCGCCACCTCTAATAAGTCAGCGACACTTTTTCATGCAGTTGCGTGTAGATCTGCTGATGCAGCGTTGAGCCCGAGCATGTTTACGAACCAGAGCTGTAAAGCAGACGTATTTAAAACATCTGCTCTCTCCAGCTCCCTTAACCTTTCTCCTTGTCCAGCTGTGGAGCCCAGAAAAGACAAATCCATCTCGAGCTCAGGCACTGATTTTTCAGTACCTCCAAACCAGACAAAGAAAATCTGTCCTGTGACTGACATAAACAAGGCTACACCTACATCTTCTGCTCCTCTAATTTTGGACTCCAGTGTCCCTAATCCAAAAAGCACTCTCTTGGCTCTGACTGTCTCTAGTATAGCAACCAAGCTTAATATTTGTAACGTGGCTTCTAAAACAGATGGTGCTGACCTCACAGGTGAGAGCTTTACATTCACTACATCCTGTCACTCCGCTCAGTCCTCTCCAACAAGAAGATCTAACATGTCACCCAAAGAGTCGAATGCAGTTTTGGAAAAGACTCCGAGATTCAAAACAGGTAATGTGCACATAGATTCATTATTACATTTAAAGGCACCAAAGATATTTGCCTCTGCATATCAGCCATCTCTGATCAGACACCTTAGCAGGTGTCAGTAGGCTGTAGGTGCTGCTTCAAATCAGCTCTGCTGGTGTATTTATTAGTTCAGTGAAGAGGGATAGACATAAAATTTTGAAAAAACATTTAATTTCATGCAAAATTAATATTTATGCCCCTAATACAAATCGAATCCTTATCTTTTTTTTTATTGTTTTGAAGTAAATCACATAAAAAACCCTTAAGAATGCCTACGCAGAAATTTAATGCACACATTAATGTGATGTATGGAGAAAAGCATTGCGGAAAAACATGACAGTAATATGCAGCTTGGTGCACCATGAAGCAGGGGGACCTGCTGCATTTAGAGGAAGATAAAAACACTGCAGTTCTGACTGACACGCATTTCTACATTAATGGAAATGTTGCTGTTGTCATTTGGTTTGCATATAAATGTGAATGGAAATGGTACAAATATATTTAAAAAATACATCTACGACCTCATGCACTGGGAGAGGAAAATGTGCTGCTTTGCATGATGTAGCAGGTCAGGTCAGAATTTTATCCTTTGCTCTATGCTGCTGTGATGTGATTACACTGCATCTGTATATGTGCTGCCCTCTGTCTGGTTTTCACATTACATCAGATATTACAGGACATTCCAGGGCAGATTTGGTCTGTTTATTATCCACATAACACACTGATGTACATGATCATTATCTTATCATTTACACTTGTTGGCACATGTTGAATGAACTCTGCTGTTACATTTTATACTAATTGTTGGCAGTGTTTTGGAAACATTGAATGATGTCTATAACATGTCATTAATGCATAATGGGATTCAATGTTTCTGAGCACTTTGTCTGTTTCATTACAGAAGCTCCAGCTGAGGTTCGCTCTGTTGATGTCATCAAAAAGGTTGGCCAGAGCAGCCTGCTGATTGGCTGGGAGAGGCCACTGCTCGATGAGCTGGGCTGTAGTAATGGCACTTTTGTGTACGGATACAGGGTAGGCAGAGCTAACATAGACTGTAACTGGAAAAATGACACAATTTGTATGTATTTATTTATGTGCTGAAATGTTTTCTTGTGCTTATTTCATTCAGGTGTTGGTAGACGGGGATTTCCACAAATCTGTCATGAGCTCAGCCTGCACCAAGGTACCAGGCCTCCTTTATGTTTACAGCTGTAAATTCCTGCATATTGTCCCCACAAACAAATGTAAACATGCTGCATTTTTTGTGTATCTGTTTCCAGTGTATTCTGGAGAACATTGATCTGAGTGTCCCAGTCCACATCAGTGTGCAGACTCTGGGATCTAATGGTCTTCGCTCAAACAGTGTCCAAACGGTGTACAGGACTTCAGACACAACAGAGCTACACTGACTTACAGTCTCTGATTACAACAACACACACAGAGGCTGTATCAGAAGGTGTGTTCAGAAGTTTTAGACAACTTTTTGTTTGTTTGTCAGACATGAATCAAACGGATCTTACATTGATGCTTTTGTATGTGCAGAAATACAGCAGCATCTCCGTGAAAGCCTTCCAAGGACCAAGCTTTAAATGGTAAGTGTATGCTTGTGATTCTGTTTTTGTTTGTGTTCTTCTTCACATTCATATAACTGTTTATGCCTTATTGTTGTGTTATTGTTGTTGTTTTCAACTTGTACTGTGGAACACAATGCAGTTTAATCTTTTTAAATCAAATAAGATTAATTGAAAATCTCTTCGCTAAACTGAATTAAATTAGATTTAGTTTCTTTTGTTACAGAAATCACTTGAAAGTTTGAGGCTGTTCAGTGACTGTCTATTTTCCATCTGTCCTGTGTCCCTTGTGTGTGTGTGTGTGTGTGTGTGTGTGTTCGCCCTTCAGTGCACAGCCATCTATATCTGCCGCCCTCTGTAGGAGCGTCCTAACCTCCACCTCAGCTGAGACACGCAGTCACACTGCTGGAAGAACCACACCATGTGAAGCTCAGGTCAACCAATCAGGAAAACTCATTTCACATGGTTATCACCTGCCTATGAACATGCAACGACCTGCGACAGCCACTCAGCCTCCCAACAATTAACTGAAGATGTCATAAAAATTAGTTCTTAAGATTTCTGCATCTGCACTAAAAGTAAGTCTGTATGTACAAACAGCCTTTTCCATAATGGAAGGACTTCCTGTCTCACTTTACTGGAGGAGGAAGAAGTTTTAAACTCCAGGTGAAAGACTTGAAAGACTGCCAATCAAACAAGAGGATTTCTTGATGAATTCAAGCAGAGTCACACTTTAAAAACCCGTATGTGATGCCAACATTTACCGACATTACTCAAGCAAGACATGAAAATGTTGGAGTGATGTCTGCATCTGCTGCACACTTTTACACTGTGTTAAATACCTGAGAGATCATGTGACATATTGCTTCTTCTAAGCGCTCACAGCCACCTCTGGAGTTCACGATGTGCTATGGGATCATTAAATCCTCTCTGATCATTATACTTGATTTTTACACATTAAGCCAAATATGTGGCAGGATGACTGACTCCAAAGACTCGTTTTTCTTTCCTTACATAAACACAGAAAGCAGATGTAAAGTTTGCACACAATCACTATTAGTATTATTTCAGAAAAATAGATTTAAAATGAGATTATCTGATATTTTTTGCAGAGAATGTATAAAAGATGCCAATATACCACACACTGTTGTAAAAGTGACACTTTGTTTTTAATACCTAATAGATATCCTGTTTGCACGCACATTTTTTTTTCTTTTAATTTTTCTAAATTATTCAAACACATACTATGTTTTCACTGTATGTACAGGTGTGGAGTGACCATGGTGCAGAAAAAGGTATTTTTCTATCAGTAATTGATATTGATTTCCCACTGTTTCCTTAGAGCTGTACAGAAAATAAATGTTTATATGATATTAAATATCACTCAGGTGTTTGTCCATCTGTTTAACATTCATTAACCATAATTATTCTGATCTCTATTTTAGGAAATATTTTTGACTTTTCATCTAATTTTCTCCATTAAAAGGTGAAAACCTCACATTAATGAACACTAGATGGCAGTTAGTATAACCACCTAACAGGGGCTTTAAACATGCATTCATGGAATTGGTTGATGTTGATGTGCATGAAAATACATGCTAAAGTTGCTGGAAACATCCTAGTAAAAGCTTATCTCCCCTGGATAAACCACCAAAAAATGAGGTAAAAGAACAAGAAGCATAAGCAGCAAAAAGGAGCTTATTAATCACCTGCTGTGTTCGGCAGCTTTGAGAGCTCCTCTGAGAACATTATCGCTCGTGCTCAGCAGAAAGAGTCGGCCCACGGGCAGACGGAGGGAGGGGTTGTGTGGTAGGAAGGAGGTAGATGCTAAGTACATCAACTACACACAGTTATTTAAAAAAAAGAAATGGTTTGTTAGTCTTGACAATTTCTCTGGCAGTGGGAAGAGTTGTTTAACTTTTCATTTGAAATTCCAAAAAGGATAATGATGTATTTGGGTATAAAAATAATAATCATCCGTCGCTGAATCAGTGACCTCTCCAGGGGTCATCCTTACAGAGATCAACCTTAAACTGAAAGCACAACTTTACAGGAGTTCAGTTGTGCCTTAATGAACATGCTGGAAGTAAATAAGAGTGCGCTCCTATCTAAACAATATGACAGTGTTAGAAAAGCAAGCCATGAGGCTGAAGTGTAAACCTGCCATAAAGGATTGCAAAATCTTCAGAGATCCGCAGCTCATTTGTGGAGATTAACAAACAAACTCACACCATCCCTGAACGTAAATAATGCAAATATCAGAAAAACAAAATAATCTGAGCTGATGAAAGAGTTGAATTATCTGCTCACAATGGCTGACTGTGGAGGAAAGCAGGAACTGAGCACCACCTCATCACCTTGTTAACAGAGGTGGTGACCTTCGTCATTTACCTCCGTCCACACACTGAATCACGTCACCAAAGCATCTCACATGATGGCCTTGAAGGTGAAACACTCAGAGGTGACAAAAACCTGAGTGACTGGCAGAATGGAAGTTTGAATCGATGATATAAATCCTCCGCTCATGGCTTGACCTGCTGGTTTATTTCTACTGCTGTCCCGGTCCCATTACACAACACCGTACATGCACAGGATCATGCAAACTGGCCACCGATCAGAACTGAAGAAACTTAGAAAAACAAACTACTGCTGCCTGTTAAAAGTGGAAAATTGATCATTTTCAAAAAGGAAAGGCCTCTTAAAATCTTGTGTTGTGTTGTGTGAGCCGAAATGGATATGATCCATTCTGTATGGAAGATGAAAACTTATTTGTACCTGAAATGTGTGAAGGAGAATTACAAAGTAGCATCAATGGAAACTACTCTGATACACGAGTAAATTCACTCTGTCACCAGTCACACAGGCCATTTTACTGAGCTGTTGATGTCCCCTTTGCACCATTAGCTCCACAACAAGACACTAACCCTACATTAGTAACGTTACTGAAACTCAAACCCGCTTCATTAATAGGTGAAACCTTCAAGCAGAAATGGGCCACATGTAAACAGGTTAGCTTCCATCCAAGCAGCTAAAACCAGTGAAATGCCTTCAAGACCAAAAGAGGAACCCTGTCACCTTTTACTGAAGATTTTAGGATTGTTATGACTTTTATCATCGCTAAATTTAGTTTTCATGCATCAAAAAGTTAATCCCGTTTACAACATGACTGGCTCCAACAAATAATAATCAACCCAAGTCCTGTTGTGCAGTTAAAAGTGCAGCATAGATGCTTTTGTTCCTGAATCAGCCAACAGAAACTCTGCTGCACCCACAGGACTCCCGTTTCCTCTTCCAGGGAGACTTACCTTCATTATTAACACACACACACACACACACAACACACATGATGTGCTGCCTCAGTGCATAATGTCTTGTTTACATGAATGAATGTCTCTTTGATAATTAATTTTCCATGCTGGATGTCAATGATGCCAAGCTCAGCTCTGACTCCTCCCGTGTACGTAGGTTAACCAGGGACTTAGAATGATGGAGAAGGCTGAGATGGAGGGAGGAGGAGGAGATAAAGAGTGTGCATGAACAACTTGTCACGGGCGTGTCGATAAATCAAGTCGTGTCGTAAGAAAATTCTGCCATGATCCTAAAGCCTTGCAGCTTTCTCCAGGAGTGTGTGTGTAAGTGTGTATCAGCTCTGCGAGGGATATCTCTGTCTTGCAGAGAGTCTATAAACTGTTCTGCAGACAGACAGTCGCCATCAGCAGGGGGGGGTCTCTGGAAAAGGAGCAGCAGATGAGAAAGAAGAGAGGGGGGATAGTGTGCTGAGGTTGTAATTTCACCCAGAGGGGACGTTGTCACTCCATCACTGCCACTGACACCTTGAGTGTCCGAAGCCCGGAGTGGCGAGTCCAGTTTGGAGACCTGCTCGTACCCAGTGACCAGCTCTATAAGTGCCCCCCCCCCCTTCTGTGGCAGATGGGTCTTCATGCTGGAAGCTTGGTGCGTTTCATTGAGTTGTCGTGCAGCAGGACTATGAGTGTGATATTATCCGTCCTGAGTGTGTGTGTCACTGCAGGCATGTTTAGTGGTGAAACGGGCGTCAAATTATGCAAACACATTCATACATGCTGAAAGTGTCATCACAGGGATATTACCCAGTGGTAATTCTGCTTTATCTGAGTGTAAACGTGTGACATTTTACATCTCATCTGGGTTTAGTCATGGCTGTGGAAGCCTTTTCATTCTCCGTGTGGCGCGGCTGTTGTGGCGGCCCTATCAGTTCATCTCAGTGTCTGTTATATTTAGAGGCAAAGCACTATCAGAGCTTACAGCTGGCCGCCTCGGATTCAATTCTGACAGCATTCAAAGCAATCTCCTCTCTTTTTGTCCCATTTATTTTAATGCCTACCCTCCCCTTTGCTGCATTTTCTCTCTCATCTTCTCCCCTATCATCCTTTTCGTTTTACTTCATGCCTTCTAGCTTCTCTTTTTTCTTCTCCTTATTTTAGCTTTTATTGTATTTGCATAATTGTGGCCACTCTCACCCTTGTTTTCCCCCACCTTTGCTTATTTTTTAAGCACTTTAATTTCTCTTCTTGTTGTTCAACTCTTTCAAGTATTTTTTTCATTTTCCAACGCAAGCAGCATATCACTACCTTTCTTCTATTATCGTTATTATTTTCCCCTCCCCTATTCATTCCTTTATTGCTGCTGTGGGTCATGAATTTATGTCTCTCCCAGCCAGTTTTGTTCCTCCTCTCCCCCACTCTTGTTTCCTTTCAATTTTCTCCTCACCTTTTACTTCTCTGTTGCATATCAGGTGCTCTCTCCTCCCTCCCAGGCAGAGAAACGAGGGCTTCTCTGTGTGCTGCAACCAACATCAAAACAGAGCAACTTCTAATTTGGGGAAGAGACAAGCAATTAGCTGCTATTACATCCTGGAATCCGTGTGGAAAGGCAACCCTAATCTCATTAATCATGAACAATGGGGGTGGTAATTGAGAAGCATGTTTATGTAAATTCCCCCACACAGTAATCTCCTTCATGCTTAATAGCCAAAACAGTGGTGGTGTAAAAGAGACAATCCTCTCCCTTCGTTTCATTTCACTTGCTTTTAGTTCCTCCTCCCATCATTTTTCGCTTTCTTCATCCCACCTTCTGCGGCTCTCAGGATGTGTGAAGCAGAACACCCACAGCCCCCTGGAAAAGTATCGATCCCTGTCCCTGCAGAACCTCCCGTTTTGGTGGCTGATAACCCCGAGATGGTATGGAACATTGAGTTTTACATCCCACCACCGCGCAGCTACACCTCCCTCCTCCTCTTCCTTCTCCTCCTGGCAAATTCCCCTCCTCATTCCCCTTCTCCTCCATCATTCTCTGTTTTTGTCTGTTTTTATGTCTTCCATTTGCATGTTTATTATTTCACTGCTTGCCTCTCTCTCTTCCCTCCCATTGTGTCTGTTTTCATCTGGTTCTTTCTCCCTTTTTTAACTTTAATGTTATTGTGCAGATTTTTTTTTTGCCAATATTTTTCATTGTACCTTTTGTCCAGTAGCCAAATACGATCCAGTACTAAATATAGCCTGAAAAACATTACAAGATTATCTTCATGCATGCTCTCTCTCTCCTTTCTTCTCTCTTGTGAGCTGTTCTTTTTTTCTATCATGTCTTCTCTGTTTCACTCTCCTTCTCTCTGGAGCTATGTGCCAGTTTCAGATGATGATGATTACATTAAGCAAATCCTGATAAAGGTGAAAAGCATCAATTGGCTTGAGGTACTGAGTCTCAGTACATGAATCAGGGAGTTGAAAAAAACAGTGAACACATTAAACTGCCAACAAACTAAGCCCATGGTTTTACAATTTTGCAGTTTAGAAAAAAAATTGAGGTATCAAAGCGTTTTTGAAAGCAGCACTGTAAAGTTTAGTTTATTAGATTTTCCCAAGATCTGCAAGTTGGGCTGTTATGCACACAACTTGGATAAAAAAACAATGCCTTGCTTGAGATCAATACTTGAATCAGTAGCAACATTAAAGCCTCTGATACGTGGAATGAATAGCAATGTTTACTTTGTTTCAATAAAACATCCTGTTGGAAAAGCTTGGCTTCTTATGTTTCTGTTACACTGACAACTTGAATTTGAAGGTGATCCAACTTTAAAGCCTTAACATTAAAAAAAATAAAATGTTATGCAATTTTTCCTATTAATCTACATTATTGTATGAAACTAATAAAACCATATTTCCTTCTGATTCAGTGCATTTTGAAAGCTGTTTTCTCATCCAATGGCACTTTTTCTTTTTTTGGCATTACTGCTTGTGAATAAAGTATGAACGATTCATCTCTGGTTATTAAAAGTCAGTGATGAAATGATCAGGTGAAATTTGTTTCAACCAGACTGGTTTATATTCTGTATTTTGCTGTTTATGAAATGCCACTTTTCTGCAGATTCATTCAAACGAGCCATCTCCATCAGGTTTGGCTGATTTGAAGCAGAGGGTGCAGCATGTTTAAACATCCCTGTAGGGATGGTTAAAGGGAACAAGTCCTGCGAGTAAAGAATAACTTCCCACAGGAACTCATCCACATCTAAGTCCTTTAGTTAGTCTATTAGAGGTAAAATAAACTGTTACAGAGCTTTTCAGCTGGAAAATAATAAGTTTACTTTTTTTATTCTGAAAAAGCCCTTCCGCTTTCTTCAGATTGTTGAAAACACTGCTGTGAACCTAGAAAAGAAGAAAAAACACAATTCCTATGGTCTTTTCTCTTGTTGTAGTTTTTATGAAAGCTCTTAGTTCATCAACACAGTCTGTTACTGGTTCCTCACACCAGAATTAAAACCTGGTGCAATCGTTACTTTCATGCAGTCACACCTCTGTCGTTAAAATAAGCTTCCTTTGTTTTTATGTTGCATCGATTGTGTTTATTTCTGCTGACTTGCCTTGTGTTTTCTAGTGTTTTCGTTTTACCTCTTTCATCATACGTTGTTATGATTTTTATCTGGACCAAATGGTTGATAATCTTTACTTTTCTTAAAAGAGAAACTATAAGCACCACTACAATTGTTACATTAGTCTTTGACATTTTGACATAACTGGGCTACCAGTGAAGATGTGTATTTAAAAATATTTTTATCCTAAATCCTATTTGAAGATGATCTACACAGACAAGAATGTAACATTTCTAATGAGTGATAAAAGATTGTTCATTGCACACACAGCTTAGTTTCATTAAATAATAAACAGCGTATTTGTGTGCTGGGAGGGGATGAGGGAGAAGTGTGTACAGCGTGTGTGTGAGCGCTCTGTGTGCTTTCTCTGCATTGTAGGAGCTGTCCATTGTCACTGGTTCTGAAAGTGGATTACAGCTTCCCCTCTGAAGAGGGCGGTGAATTTAATAAGCAGGAAGAAAAGAAAAGAAAAGGAGGAGAAGGCGAAGAAAGAGAACCAGGAGGAGTTTATAAGATTGCTTCATTACTTTATTCCCACAGGCTGCAGACTGAGAGGAAGTTTCTTAGAAACTTGGAGAGTAAGAGCACCTCTGATACATATATCTTTAACACCCTTCTTTTCCTCTCTCATCCTCATTTTCTCTTCATGCATCTCTCTCTCTCTCTCTCTCTCAGTCACTAATTTGGACACATTCAGAGGTGGGATGGAGAAGGGGGAGGGAAGCAGCAGGAGATCACTGTTTCTTTTCCTTCCCTGCAGCTTAGTGGGACGAAAGGCACCACAGTGAGCAGACCGGACCAGCCTCTGCTTTCCTCGCCAGCACTGGATTCTCACGCTGCATCCGAGGAAGTTGCTCCGGCTGACAGTTTGATCCAACACGGCAGCTGAACCGGACCTGGAAGCATCCGCCCTGCTCCGGCGCTGCCCAGCCGGCTGTGTCCCGGCTCGCTGTCAGGATGACGGGTTGTGCCAAGCGCTGCAAACAGGGACTCGTAAAGTTTGCCTCAACTCTTCACAAACTGGTCAGTGGGACTCTTATAAAAGGTATGTCACCTTAAACCTAACCCTTAAACTGGAACTCACTGGATTCTCTAGTCTTTCTTGTTTAGTGCAAGTGGAAGAAAATGTGTTTAAGTTCATGGAAGGATGATGTGTCAAGTTGCAAAAAGAAGGTGTCCTGAGTGTATGTGAACAAGAAAAGTGTGACAGAAAAGCTTACGGATGAGTACAGATGTGTGAGAAAACACAAGATAAAGTTGAGTCGAGTCAATCTTTCATCTTCAGCTGCTACAACTCTTTTCCTTACTTCCGTCTGCAGTCGACCTCGTTCTGGTTCATCGTGTTCTCCAGAGGGTTCCGAGTGAAGGAGACAGAGATGAAGAGAATAAGCAGCTAATAGAGAAGAAAGATCTGATTGAACAGAGTAGAGTGTGTGTGTGTGATTGTGTTCCCGTGATGAATGTCAGTAATAAAATATGTTGCTGTGGCAGCGGGTAAATGGTGCTGCACACACATGATGCTGAGAGGAAGAGGAGGGCTTTAATATTGTGATGCATTGGTTGTTACTCTGTCTGTGTGTCTGTGTGTGCGACTGTTTTTAATGCAATTGCGCCACATTAATGTGATACATTTGTAATCTTCTGGTGACTTTAGTTAGGAAGCATAGGAAATACACACTAAGCACACTAGCATCCCCCTGAAGGCGCACACCCACTTACACACACGTACAGTAGGATGCTCTTTGAACCAATTGACATTTTGTCCGGAGGCATGGGAAACATCAAAGAAATCATTCAGTCACACACATACAGTAGATACACAAAGACATACTCAGATGCTCACACATGTTTGTGGATGGCTCAAGCATGAAACCACGGTGGGTAGAACTGCCCTGCAGCTCTCACACACTCGTAACGTCATGAAGGAACCGAAGCTGAGGCTTGCGTTACACAACAAACGAAGCTTGTTTGTAAAAGCACTGTTGGGAGCTCCATCTAATTATACAAGCCTCAAGTCTCACACACACAGAACCACATACAGTGGTTCCTTACAGAGTCATTCCACTGTTGTAGTTTTGTGGATTGTGTTTACAACTGCTCAGTGTGGGATCTGTTAGGTTAAACTTTTATTGAAAGAAGCTGTGGTGCACCCCATTTTTCTAATCAGTAAATGGTATCATTGATGGCTAAGAAACATAAAAAGTATCATAAAACATATTTTTAGTGCTTCTCTTTCTTCGGATGAGTTTTTCAGAGAGCTGGGTGGATTTATGCCCATTTCAGATGATGTCTGCATCTGAAACTGGATAGCTTCAAGCTGTGTATGAAGCCCTCTATGGACAACAAGACTTGTATCAAGTTTTCTAATTGGGTTTTAGTTTTTTTATAGAGCTTAATGGTGTCTAAAATAGTAATTAGTTTTTTTCCAGATCGTTTAAGAAGAACTGCTGTAAAATGCATGAAATGTCTGCAGCAGCTTTTTGAAATCTATTCTAAATAGATTCTTGCATTGCATTTCCAAAATGAAGGTGTTATTTGGCTGGAAGAGAGAAGTAGTGAATTCTGGACCCTATACATCCCGTAATACAATGGAAAACATGAACATCCTTCCAGCCTCATACACTAACTTCCCATAATCCTCCCTTTTAGTTCTGTGATGGCTTTAAAAACAATTATAGTAGGTCTCAGTCCATTAATCAGCTATAAAGTACACCTTATGCAAAAGACCGTATGTCTGAACCTCTTCAGAGTTCATGCTTGATCAATGAGTAAGTAAATACGCAGGCTGCTTTTAGATACAATCTCCTTTCCTTAAATATATTTGTCAGTCCATTCACTGCACAGCCACTAAATCATTTCCATGGGTACGCTGCTGAAGTTGGGGCTGAGCAGGGTCAGGTCCACTTCTTGACACTTGCTGTAACTTACAGTCTGTTTCTCAAAGGAGCATTAACATTTTGGACCAGGTTAAAGGTGCAGAAATGATTTATGCAGAAAGAGGTTTTGCTCTTCATCTCTCAGTAGCAGTAGGATGTTCACATTAGTAGTAGCATGGCTGATGAAGCAGAAAATACAGAGGTGACTGTATTTAATGTACTGAAAATAAAGATGGTATGGAAAGTAAACAGGTCTCCTGCAGGGATTTTACTGTGACAGCTGTCAGAGCAACACTGACCTCTGCTGGTAGCTGGAGCAAATGAGTGGATTGAAAAAATTATTATACTGTAGTAGAAAGATTTGTCACACTGGCCTAGTCCTTTTTGAAATCAGAAAGGTGAAATGTTAATGCAAGAAATAAAGATGAAGATCTGAGATAAAACAATGTACCTACAAAACTGTATCACTTCATGGCAGTCAGATAAGTATAAACACTTCTCTTTTTTAGAGTAACAGACTGGAGTCACATCAAAGTTATTAATCAGTAAAATTATACGTTGCCATGTGAGATCTAAAAGTTGGTTAAGCATAAATTATTCATTTGAAAAACAAAACAAAACAAACAAGAGAGGGAGTGAGTGAGAACATTGTGTCTCTGTGCTTTGGCCCTTGTTATGGAATCGGGACCTGACCAGGGTGTACCCTCCCTCTCACTTTACTTGACCTTATGTTGGAATAAGTGGGTGTATGGCTGGATGGATGGCTAGATGGATGTGCAGGAAAAGAAAGCTTTAAGTGTTCAATATAAGGAAGATGTAAAAAAAAAAGTCAAAATTTAATAAATAAACAAACATTTCCATACCTGAGATACTGATCATGATACAATACATGTTTCAGCATTCAGTGAGTATTTCCAGACTAAATGAATAAATTAACTCCTAGATGTTGACATGTTTCCTTTGGTTTGCAGCAGAGACAACAGATCCATCAGAATCCATCTTTAATGATTCCTGCTTCATCATTTGCTCTTCCTCATTGCAGCCACAGCCCCTTACCCTCCATGTTTCCTGTCAGTCACTAACAGCGACGTATTAATAACACCCACAATTCCAGTAAATAATCCTTTGGAAAAGGCAACCAGCTACACTTTTTACTACACAGAGATCTCAGGCCTCTCTTTAGCTCTGCTTTCTTCCTTTAGCTGCAGGCCGATTACACCAAATCCCTTTCATCGCCCTGCTTTTATGTTGGCTTCATCTCTGCTGTGTTTAAGCCCTTAACTTCTCCTCAGCTTCCTGTCATCTCTGAAAACCCTGTAAACATCCTGTCAAGCAGCACCAGGCTGTACGCTGCCTGCATGACTGAACTTATCCTTCTCATGCAGCCTGCCCTCCGGGGCCTTCCCCGCTGTTAACCTGCAGCTGTTTGGGCACATTTAAAAGTGCCTGGTGGCAGCCTGCGGAGAAACCACAGCATCCCTCTTTCTCCTCACCAGGGATGCTTCTCACCATTCAACCCATGTATTGTATTCCCCTGCCCTCTTTCTCTAGTTTGACCCTTTTATTTCCTGCCTTTGGAGTATCCTAAAAGCAAAAATGTCTTAACTCTGATCTATTCAAATCTGCTCAATCTCTGATATTTTTGTCTCTGGATGCTTTCTGAAGAGAAAAAAGATAGAAAACACCTGTTGAGAAAACTTTCACACAAAACAAGAAGACTAAAGGCTTCAAAGTGATTTTCTGGGAGTAATCTTATTATTCCTTCTCCTCCTTCTGGATGGTTTACAACCTACACAGAGAGAAAATAATAGCAAAAAAAAAATACATTAACTCATATAAATTCAACATACCTGGACTTTAACACGTGAATTTTTAATTTAATATAGGATCCATTTATATTTTTATTTCTATGTTAACAGCATTTTTTTATTACCCAGAACTGTGTTTATCTCCTTGCACAGCAGAGGGCGTCAGATTACTCTTCTTCTTCTCCCAGGGTACGGTGGGAAGAATTCCCAGAACAAATTACAGCAAAAGTGGAGTTTTAACCAAATGAAGGTTTAAATATTCATTGCCAGAGCGCTTGTGTAGAAGCCAGCTCCTTCTCTGACAGTTGATAAATGATAGACATAGAGGTGGATTTTTAGGGTTCACTGTCATCAGGCACAGGGACTCATATCTGCGGTGTTCTCTATACGCAGCTGATGAAATATTCAGTAGCTTCATTTTAACATCAGATATTCGCTTTGGGCCCCCTTGCCCCGGCTTTGAGTCAGGAGATTCTGATGGTTTGTTTTCAGAGAAAAGAAGGAGGAGAAGAGGAAAAACATGAGAACAGAGAACGAACAGGGATAGAGAAGTTTCTGTGATTGCTGTCTTGTGTCATGTAATGGAGCAATATTTCCGAGGCACATGTGTGTCTGATTTGCCTATTGTCTATATGTGTGTGAGTGTGTTTGTATATGTGTGTTGCTCAGCTCCAAAATGAAGTCATGTCACTTTTAATGCTCCATAAGGGGCACAACAGATGCTTAATGCATAATATAGTGCATAAAAATTAATATAGTAAAGACTCACTGGCAGGGAGATGCCATCCTCCACTCAGCAAAGCAATCAGTCATCAATCTGCACATAGTTATTGCTTCCATCGCTATCATGTACTAAAAAGGATGGAAGAGGGAAAATGATAAAGGGGGAGAACTACTAGAGGAGCTTATATTCAGTTCATACTGGGGTGCTGCTTTAAGATTTACCATCATGATAAAAGGAAAGTGGATCCTAATTCAGTTCTAATGTCTTACATATTAGGACGTAATATAAAATCATTTGGTCCCCCAGGTAAACACAACCTCAGATGAATAACAAAACGCCACAAGAAAGTAATCCAAAATGCAGGAATGCATACGGACACCTTCACTTCCGAAAGAATAAAGAGAAAATGCTGTTGATACAGTTCTGTGATGTTTCTCAATGTAGAATTAATATTTCAGAATTAAATAATTCGGAATCTAGGCTAAATATTCTCCTTCGGGTTTACACAGATATATTAATTCAAAAATAAAGTTTACCAGCCACTTCATTCAACATTTTCATTCAAAATTAAATGTTAACATAGTAATTTTTTTATAGCTGCTACATCTTTTCAGGTTATTTGGTCTCAAAAAACAAAAATGACTCACTATTGTTTAGTTTAAAGGAGCAACAAGCGAAAATTAATAATTTCTAGGTTGAAAGAATTAAAAATGTGCAATTTGAATCTCTAGATGTGTAATTCCATCTAGAACATAGCATGACGTCACACACCGTCTCTCTATGCTGACATCGAGCCCGTTTACAAGGGTGGTCTCCTTCCGCGTGCATGTTCGTGCATGTGAAGCTCTGTTTCTTTCATGAACTGAGTGAAGGCCCTCCCTCCCTTCACATACAGCCAGCA
>JAVQJG010296586.1:0-10877 GCA_036024015.1 Craterocephalus amniculus | reverse complement strand
TGTAAAGCGCTTTGAGTGGTCTGTGACTAGAAAAGCGCTATACAAGTACAGTCCAATTACCATTTACCATTTTCCTGAAGCTAAAAAAGTACCTGGAACAAACCAAACAGAATAAGTGTAAATGCACATGTGTTAAAAAATGTCAAATTAGCTGAATAATTGCTGGAAAACATGATCCAGAAGTAAACGGATGATTCAGATTCTGTGAGCATAAGCATCTTTATTTTTCTGATTTTTTTATTTTTTTTTAGCAGACTAATGGAAATTAGAATTTTAATGGATGAGTTGCTGAATGTAAATATTTCCTGTTTATATATTCAGATCAGCCTGTTTTACACTTCCATTTGTTTTCCGGAGAATTCCTTTATTTACAAAATAATTAACATGTTATTAAATAGCAAACTGAGCATTTTAACAAACCTTAATGTTTTTCAGTATTTAACACAACATTTCACCTTATTTATAAGACGTTGATGCATCATGTGCTGCTGCTGGAGGCCTGAACGGAAACAGCAGAGAGGGACCTGATGGCTGCATTCAGCCTACATTTTCCCAGGTTGTGATTTAATTCTGGACGAGCTGCAGCACTCATCGCTGCACACGCACAAACGCACTCATTTACCAACTTTTCCCCGTCATGTGGTGAACTTAGAGTCCCGAGGAAAGAAAGCAGCTGCCTCTGTGCGTCCTTGTGTCGTGGCGGCTGGATTAGCTAAATGATGGAGTATGAGATGAGATCACAAGGCCAGTTGGTGGTGAATACAGCTCTCTTTGTACTTCTAAGTGTGTATCTATGACTACCTCACTAACATGCTAAACTACAGATAGGCTCACACACACACTGGGTATTCTCTACGGCTCGGGACGCACACACATCCAGAAACACACAGACCTCATTCACTGGGAAAGATGCAGACAGGTGTTCTCTGCTCGGACAGGTTTACGCTTACTTCTGCTAAAGAGACCTTATTATACACACATCTTACCGTCTTTATGAGGACTTTTATTAATATGCTGCATTCACTGACGCATATCTCCTACTTATTACCCTCCAATAGCTCTGTAATTAAAGTAAAAACTGACCAAACATGTCTTCATTTCCATAAATATCCTTATCTTCAACTGGTTAAAACTCAAATTTGGCCTATGATGAGTTAACAAGAACACACACACGCACACACCCACACACACACACACACATTCGCGCACACACACGCTATCCGCTGTGGTTGGCATTCCAGGCATGTGAACAGCGGTGTTGGCAGTCGGACCCTCAGCTGTGCCTGAAGGTCACCATGAACACACAAACACTCAGAAACACACAAACACACCTTCCTGCGTGAAAAAAGACACACACTGACCCCTGGTTTCATTGGTGGAGCTGAGGCGCTGCGTTTATGAGTCTCATGTAAAACCGTGTGAAATGAACTCTCGTTGAGTCGAACCTTCTAATTTATCCAAGCGGGTTTGTGCACGAGAGCGCTGTACACAAACCAAACGCACACTCATGTGTCACAGGTTTATGGACCAATAATGAGGGCTGGGTTAAAAAAAAAAGATCAATCGATTTTAAATCGATTTAAGAATTAAAAATCGATATTCGATTCATAAAGCAGCAAAATCGATTTATTTTTTTTTAAAAGAAAGCTTCCTTTACTTACCGTAGTGTTTCTGTTAACACTGTATTCTGTTTAACATGTAACATTGGTTATTTTCACAAATAAATGTTAGTTATGTATGTGACATGCCAGGGCTTCTGGACATTTTTTAATGAAAATATGAATATTAAATGTTTTTAAAATACACCCTGTTGAAAAGTTGCTTCAGCGTTTCATAAAAACTTATATTTACGAATGTCTAATATACAAGAAAAATTGATGTGACATGAATATCTGAAAATAAATCGATTTTAAATCTAATCGAAATGAATCAAAATCGAATCAATTTTTGCTCGTGTGAATCGAAGGAGGAAATTAAGAGTGATACCCAGCCCTACTTATCATTTTAAGTTGTGACGTTATACTTGGATTTAAGGAGATGAGTTTGGGTTTTTACAGGAAGTTGGAGTCTGAACCCACCAGTCATCTAACAGCATGTTAACGTTACGACTCGGTACATGTTGCTTTACAGATGGTCTATCTTATCATCATCAGTCACTCACCGGAATTCCCTTCAACTTCGCCTTAAATTAATTTCCACTTCCACCGGACACTGGATGTTTATCTTTGGGGTGTTGGATGAGTAAAACAGATTATCTGAATGCATCTCTGGGTGCTGCCATCTAGTCCACTAACATTTTTCACTGTGTTTTCTTTTAACTTCCGCAATTAAAGAATCTGCTGATTAATGAATAAAGCAATAAATACCCAGTTATGAAGCAGAAATATGTGAGTCGCTAAAAGATCCAAGACTGCAGATACTTGATTTTAGAAATGACCAAACTTTTTTATAAGTTTTAATGTTTTAAATAAAACCCACAGACATGAGTTCATGCCTAAAACAGAGCAACATAAATGTTTTATTTCCTTCCCTTTTCATGGAAATGTCCAGAAGTCTGGTGCAGTCGAATAAGAACTGAGAGCATGGAAACAGTGAAGTTTTATTCCAGCTGTTTTTCTGCTCAAATGATGCATGAATATTATTCAATATGCAGATTAAAAAGCAGCTCTGAGAGTCGGCAGAAATATTAAAGGAAAGTTCTTTAATATTAGGAATGTTACTGGCAGATGTGCAACCAAAGTCCTGACTCCTCTAAAGAGGAAATACGTTTAACTTACCTCTATGAAAGGGACAGATGTTGTTTAACATCTGGCTTTATGTGCCTTTCTGAAGGATCTGAGTGGAAGTTTTTAAAATATACAATTAAAACACATATTTATTATTTATTTTCTCTGAGCTGAGTCCAGTGTAGTTGGAAGGGAATGGAGACGTCTGAGGTGGTGTGTGAGCAGCTGTTGCAGGTTTATTTAGCCGCCACGGTTGCCGTCTCTCTGCTGCTTCTCATGACCCAAACAAGCTGCTTATAGGCGACCTGCTGCACCCCGAGTGTTAAATCTGCTGCGTGGGCGAGTGTCGTTTAACCAAAGAAACACCCCTCCTCCTCCTCATCGCCTTCATCCTGTCATGCTTCAGTTGTTCTTCATCGACTGGGATTCAGGCTTTTGTTTGTATTAATGTGCCGCTAAAGTTTCTTTTACTTTACGTGTCTTCATCTGGGAAAGTGTGTGAACTCCAGCTCAACTCTTTGGCCTTATTTTAGGCGTGTAAACGTAGACGGGCTCCTGAGACCCGACCTCTGACACGCTGAAAACACTCACTGCTCAAACTGTTGGGTTTTTTCCCTCCTCTCTGCTGCGTGTCTTTGCACTGTTTGGGATTTCTGCAGCATCTTTAGCATCACTGTAAATTTTAAAAGTTTCATTTCCTGCAGAGGAGCAGCCAGGCTTAACATGGCTTTTTCTTCTGTGTCTCCGTGTGTGAGCAGGGAAGACTGAAACAAGCCGCTTTACAGGCGGCCAGCTTCGTAAATGCAGTGATTTCCTCTCTTTATCTCATGAATGTTAACAATAAAAGGTTTTTCTGCTTCAGGGAGGAAATGAGATGGATAAAAACTGTCGACATGTACCGTCCCCTCTTCTTTAACGTCCGTCTGTAACCATCGGCTGGACCGTTGGGATGGAGTCTGGTCTCGTATCGGATCCCAGAGGTCCCAGCTTGTCTTTGTGGTTTTTCCTGTTCCTTGATGCTCCAAATGTTTTCATTCGGGGAAAGATCTGGACGACTTTTCTGCCTCTGAAGCATGCGAAGCCTAACTCATGCTGTTCAGACAGACCTGTGACGCTCTCTAGCTATTCCTGGGGGATTCCAAGGAGTCCCCGGGCCAGAAGGGCCATATAATCCCTGTGTTTGCTCCTCGGCCTGCTCTGAGGTCTCCTCCCAGCAGAATATAACCTCATGAGCAACGTCCAGATCTCCCGAGGGTTGGAACGTAGATGGGCCAGAAAAACCGAAAGCTTTGCCTTTAGGTTCATTCTGCAGCATCCTCATCATCACTGATGAAGCCTTAAGCCATCCAAGAAATTTATAAGAGCCTCGTGGAGTCAGAAGGAAATCATGGATGGTAAGGTTCAGCTCTGAGCTCTGCAGATCTACATTCACAGCACAGTCGGTCCCATTTGTCTTTTTAAATCTTATTTTATGAGTGTGAAATGAAAACACATTTATTCATCAGTCGCTCTCTTTACTTTCATTTTGCAAACAAGATCTGAGACTCTTCAGCTCCTTAGTTTGAAGATTGATGAGACCTCTGCCCGTGTTTTATGAGACTTTACTTAAAATTCCATCGTTACAGTAAAGTTTTCCTCCTTTTTTAATTTTTTCTAGTTATTAACTTTAAAGCACTTTATTAAAATGATTCCTGCCTGGGTTTTGGCAGTAATAGATGGAAGTGACTCGGGTTAAAAAGCATTGGAGGCCATTTTTACCCTGGAGTCAGTCGTTCCCACATCGAGCCGAGCAGACGTAATTATTTGGTGTTGCTTCTGAGAAAATGAATGAGAGAAAATGATTTTATACTAAAAGCCGGTGGAGCTGAGTAAAACTGAGCTCAGAAAACTGTAGCTTATAAACATAAATGTGATATTTTCCGTCTCTCTGCGAGCTAAATGACAGAAACAGATTTCTGTGGAGGAGATCAGCAACACAAAGTCACAAAAACGAAACCCTGTCATTCATAAACACACTGCTGTTGGATTGAAGTAGTTTATAATTAAAAATCATGCGGCCGGGGGTCAAACAAAGCAGAAAGTGAACGACTGTGAAAGCATTTGTTGGGTTTTCTATCATTTATGCTGCTGGGCTGTAAATTGCTGCTGATGTTAACGCTTCTTCGGGAGTGTTGTTTTACCTCCAGCACCAACATCCATGAAGTATTCAGAAGGAAATGACACGGAACGCAGGTCGGCTCAGGGTTTGGAAGCGCTCCGAGCGTTTGGTTCATTCATATTTCAGGCTTCCAGCTGATGCTGCGATCCAAAATAACTTTGGATAGCAGACTGAGGCACTCGGCTCTGCTGGCCGACCTTCTGGTTTCCACTCGTTTGTTTTATTCCTTCAGGAAATGAGAGAAACTTAAAAGGTAATAAACGTAAAGTAGAAAGTTTGGAGGAAAACCCTGGAAATGACAAAAAGACGGAATAATTTGAAGTGTTGGGCTGACTGATAAACATCGATTTAATTTATTCTGAAGGAAAACAAGCCGATCGTTTTTTCTGACAGCATCTACGAACCTTGAACCTCCATAATACGGTTTGTTAGTCCTTGATTTAATTTGCCATTTAGAGGCAGTTTTCCAGCCGCAGCTCGTCTCGTCGGCTGAACGGCAGCTTTATCTGAGGATTTACCAGAAGTGCTTTTGTCTCTGAAATGAATCCATAAACTCTTAAAACAGAATTATTTGTTTGTGTCGTATTTGTTTAGCTTGTTTCCTTCAAACAAGAGAAAGTTAGTTTTATGAGAGATGCGATGGGACAGATTGACTTTTTCCTCTTCTGATTTCTGCTTGGATCCAAACATGGTAATCTTATCTTTCTCTTCTTTGTTCCTGTCGAGTTAAACGTAAACATTTAAAGTAAAAACACCAGAATGTGCCTAAAGCATCTTGATTTCTATTCAGCTTTGTTTAGAGCCACTGGACATCAAAGTCATCTCAGAGCACTTAGACACAAACTCCAGTTCCCTGCTGACCAGTTATAATCAGAATAGTCAGAATAAATCTAGCAAAGGATCCATATTAGTCCAGTTTATACCTGTTTATGGGAACCAGTTGATAAAAAGAAATAGCCTGGCTAAGGATTGCAGCAAATCTGGGATGTGCAGGTTTGAGGTCTTTTTAAATGCAGCGCAGACTGCTCATGGAGAGCTTTTTAAGTGAGATGGAGGATTTTTAATTCTTTAACGGGGAGCAGAAGCGAAGATAAAACTTCCCATTGGAGTCCTCGCTGCAGCATTTTGGATCAACTGGAGACTTTAAAGATCATTTAGTGACAAAAGTGAAGTAAAGTCAATGTTTTCCACTAACCACCGTCTACTTTATGCTTCCTTTCTCAGAGATCTGTACAAACATCGAACTCAGAGAATCTGGTGTGCAGCAGGATAATGAGATTACTCTGTTTAGTTTCAGGTTCAAAGTAAGCTTTATGAGGCGAATCATCCACTTACATTAACTAATTTATGTCCATGTTCAATAGAAATGCTGAAACTGAGGGAAAAGTGGCGGCTTTCATCAAACATGCCGAGACACTTGAACACAATTAACTTTTTAGAGGATTAGCTGAATCACTTCTGTGGTGTGAAGAAGGTCAAGAGCTCTTCTGCTGAGAGGTCAACAACGTCGTTGACCCGTAACGTCTGGGCGTTTAGTCTGGCCGCTCAGATCATCTGCAGAATATTCATGTCGTTATAAGTGGAGGCTGTGGTCCAGAGTTTGGTCATTTACACGTCAGGGTGTGACTGATAATCTGAGTTATTGTTGGAGAGCTAAAGATTGAGGTAAAAGCGAGGGGGAATCGTAGGTTCACTGATTAGACGCCACCTCTCTGTTCTTCTGTTCAGCATTAAAAAGGTCATGAGCTCTAGTTCTCCAGCTGTCTGTCAAAGTTCTGCAGTTCTTATACCTGACCACTTTCAGAAGGACATGTTAGGACACTAAACTCTGACCTATAACCATTCAGACACAAAAAGGGCTCCTATCTGCGGTGACGGGTCGGCAGATAACGGACAGCTGAGGGGGAAAAAAAACAATTTGAAATATTTTCTTTTGGTGCTTTGTTTTGTAACCGTGTTGCATCTCTGTTTCCCAAAGAGTTGTTCGGGAACATGTCGGCGTGGTGCAGAAACTGGACAAGTGGAGAGGATTAAGAACTGAAAACCAAAAAACACAAAAAACTACTGCAGATGATTTGAAATCCAGCAAATAACCAGAACCTTACAGATGCATCTGGACCTTTTTGCCCAAAGAACATGATGATGATCCATGATGGGGAAAAAGGTTCGCTTCAGGTCTTTGTTGGTTATTTTATGTAACTGGTAGCGTACCGGCATCCTTTTCATTGCAAGAGCCTAAAAGCTGAAGAACACCCGTGTTCATGTTTCCCAGAGTAAACCTGCTAAAATCCCTCTTTACGTCTCACCTGCTGAACATGATTTCCTGTTTACCTGGTTGCTAAGTCAGACAACATGGCCAGTGTTGTACAGCTGACGTCGCCTTCAGGCTTCTGGCTGCAATTTGAACTTATTTTTCTCGTCTTGTGACACATTTCTGAGGTTGCTAAACCAACTCCAGAAGTGTGTTTATGGTGTGAGACATGACTCAGCAAAAAACAAGGAAGGCTGCAGGTTTTACTTTGAGCTGAAATGCAGTATTAGGGCCACACAGAGGGAAAAACGCATAGAAGCTACTGTATCTGTTTCCTTCCTCACATGTGAGTACATTTTGAAATGTAGAGAATAAAGTCGAAATGTTGAAAATAAATAGACATTTTGACTTTATTTTTTAGTGACGAAGAAAAAAAAATCTGTTTATCATTTTTCTGTATGCGGCCCTAATACTCCGTCGTAGGAAGCGGAAGTGGAGCTGAATGTGTGTGTGTGCGTGTGTTTTAATGCAAAGATGAGGCACATTTTAAGAAAAATATTTCAGCCATGGTCTCCATGCTGCTGTCCTTGTCAGGAAGTCCTGCATGAATGTGTTTAAATCCTGGTGAAACACCGCTGCAGGTCGGTTTACTCAAGCCGTTTTGTTCGGCTTCGTGTCCATCAGCTCCAGGATTTATACCCATCCGTTTCCCTTCCACATCAGCAGGCTACAAGCAGAAATCTTGACATCTCCCACCAAGCCGGTTGAAAAAGCATGAAGTATTTTCTATCCCGACGCTGCTGCATCACCAGCTGGATGCAGAGCTTCAGGGATCTTGACAGTTTGTCACCATTAAGACATTCTGTATGTAAATCCCTCCGGCTGGGCCGCGGGTAAGCGCTGCGTTCTGCCTCGTGCGCACTCAGACGTCCAGTTTGAACCTCCGGCTGGTTCTGGGCGGCTGGATTGCTTTGAGTTTAGAGAATCAGGACCAGAGCCGCAGGTTAATCCTCAATACGCTAAAGCCATCTATTCTCATTTCCATCCAGATGTCAGTGAGAGTGCAGCTAATCACTGAGAAAACCAAATAAATTAGCTCTGCTAAAGATGACTGGCAGCATTTTCACTGTCGCCTCGTTCAGCTGCGGATGGAATGACTCGGGCCACAAAATCCCACGTAGATCATATAAAATCAATAAAAAGAAGCTTCACTCACAGTGTTAGTCAAATAAATTCCTGGTTGATGTCTTTATAAAATCCTGGAGAAACATTCCATTCATATTTTTAGCTCTTTGTTTTAGATGTTTGTGGATTTGTTTTTTTTAAAAAGCTCTGTTGTGAAGTAAAAAAAAATCTTAACACATCCCAAAATACTCGCATTTTTATAAAAAATGGTAGAACTGCACCATTGTTGGCTAGAGGGATCATCATCATGACCCCCCACCACCGCACACACACACACACACACACACACACACACACACTAACAACTACCTTCCGGCTCGCACTTTAGAAGTGCTTTTAAATATGGACGAGATATAAAACACATTAGATTATTATTTGTTGCAATAATGGCAAAGGGGTGGGGCTTAATGTGTTTTTTTTTTATTTCTGCCTACTACTAATAAGTTGCATTTCTGCTGTTTCGTGTTTATTGTTTTTCTCCGTCTTCACATCTGAGGCGAAGCGTGCATCATCCATGTAGGAGGGGTGGAACAGCACATCCGTCTATATAGATTCAAAGAATCTGATTGAATAAAGAGAGAGCTGATATTTAAAGGTGTGATGTGCAACTATGAGGAAGTCAGACTGTATTATCTGTATTTTCTGAGTCCTGCTTTGAAGTCATGGGGAATAAATCATCATTATCCACATACAGCTCCTCGTCTTCACAGAATCACCTTCATTATTAACGAACGAGCATCAGACTGACCCCCGTTTACTAACTTTGCAGCTCTGCAGCAGCTCAGCTGATGCTGGAAATGTCAACATGTGCGAGAGAGTAATGGAGAGAGACCATGGATGCCATGTTACCGGTAGTCCAGCATAATCAGACGTGACATATTGACACGGAGAGGACTGCTGCTGTTAGGAGGCTGCAGCCTGGAAGGAAACGTCTGCATGTGTGACTGCTGGATTCCTGGATGTCACGGGCGAAGGCCGATAACGGCTTTACGATGAAATCTAGCCAAAAATCAACACTGACGTGCAGAAACACAACCACTCAGTCCTACAGTTCATTTAGAATCACCGCGGAAATAAACATGCATGTTTTTTGGACCGCGGGAGGAAGCTGGGGACAGCCCACATGTGTTGGTAAGTTCAAACCACAAACCTCTCCGTGCCAATCCTAACCTCCATGTTGCCCGTTTGGCTTAAAAAAAGCGGATGCAAAAATACATAAAGCACGTTTTCAATGTAAATTAAAGCCAGTTTTCACCCTTTTTAATGGTCTAAATTTGGACCATTAGAATATGAGTCACAATAATAAATTGATTTATCCTTCCAGCTATCTAATCAACATGTCATCACATCAAAAATGCTCAAATTTAACTTAAGAAAAAAAACAATTTAGAGCAAGAAAGCAATCGTTATCCCAAAATATGGGGAAAGGGAAAAGGACTTTGCTGTAGGACTATGTTCTCTGAGGAAATGAGTTTCAAAGCATCAGATTAAATGAACATGTGGAGGATTTGGATCATTATTATGTTCACTTCTCCTCCTGGTTGGTGTGACGATGATTGTGCCGCCTAAAGATTCGGTTAATCCAGCGTCTTTCTCTGAGTCTGTCTGCTGGAAAGGTTCTCTTCGTTTGGGGAACTGTGATCGCACAAATGAACTCCAAAGAACTGGACTCGGTTCGCTTCAAGTGGAGCAAATACAGGAAGCGAACTACAACACAAAGTGCATTGTGGGTGAACACAACCGCACGTTGGCTTGTGTGGGATGCTAGGCAGCTTAGAAATGTCTCGCAGTCTGAGATAGAAGGTGGAAGAATTCAGGAAAAGTTCTGGTAGAAATCCGATGCAGCTCCTGTTAGAAACCTGAGTCTTCCTGCAGGTGGAGCACTTTTCTTCTTCGCTGGTTGTAATTCTTGCTGCAGCGCCTCCTCTGGCGGGGAGTGGAACAGGTTATATAAGAGGTACAGCGTGAACAAAACCCCCCCATACACCCTCCAGTCATTCCTGCCTCTCCTTGGAGCTCCTCATCTCCGTCTTCGTACGTTTCCTCCTCCTGACTGTGCCTTTGCAGGACGGGAGCGGAGGTGAATCGGATCGTATGGCTGCCGATGGACTGTGTGGTGACATTGCAGTTGTTGGTCGGGGGACACAGTCAGTCAGTGGAAAAGAATCTCTTCACTAACACACACACACACATACACACACAGCTGCTCAGTTTTACATAATGGCCACAAACGCCTCCACTCCGGTCAGAGGTTATACGGAGCTGGGGGTCATGCCTGGGGAGACCTGGTGCTCAGAGGGGGGTTCTCCAAGTAACCAATTAATGAAATCTGGTGCGTTTTTGGTGCACACACACACACACACACACACACACACACACACACACAGAAGCTAAATGCTGCGATATTAATAGAAGCGTGAGGGTGACACTAATCCCTCATGGCAGAGGCATTCCTCTTCTCCTGTATCAGCTCACGCACCTCAACTCAGCACTTTACAGAGAGGTGTGTGTGTGTGTGTGTGTGTGTGTGTGTGTGTGTGTGTGTGTGTGTGTGTGT
>JAVQJG010296577.1:0-45145 GCA_036024015.1 Craterocephalus amniculus | reverse complement strand
ATACAATCCTGTATAGGACAGTAAAAGATATATAAAAATGAAGTGACATGGTTAACTACTGACTGTAACTGGCTTAAAGTGGCTGCACAGTGTAGGAGAAAAGTTGGAAATGAGGACGTGGGAGGAAAAGATATTGGAAGCCTGCATGAGGGAAAAAAAAACACATACTAGAAGAAGGTATAAAGAATATAAAAATAATCAAAAACTTACATCAGGGAAGAAGACAAAGTTTGCTCATGTAGTTCATGACTAAAATGGAAAATAAAACTTGCTATCCCCTCTTTCTTTAATCAGTATGGGCCAGACTGCAGCGTGATGGAAGCCAAGCTTCTGCTCCAGTTTTATCAGGAAGGAGGGCGAGGCAGTGGAGTGTGGCCACAATGCCATAAAATAAGAAACCAGAGCAGTTTGAGACTAATAGAAGAGGTGGGAAAACAGAGCGAAGGAGAGATGATGGAGTGATGAACTCAGAGAGATGGAGGTAAAGCTCCCCCTGGTATTCTTTTCTTGATAACAGGGTAAAAAAAAGTCCCCAGATGCAGCAGCAGCAGCTTAATACAGCTGCTTGTGTCTGAGCTGGGGGGCAGCAGTGCAACAACACAACAAAGACACAGAAAGGAGGAAAAATGTAACTGGCTTGATTTGTCATTGTCACCCAGCGTCCCCCCTCTCCACCCCTTTTCTTCCCTGAAGCTGAGAGAAAGCAGGTATATTGGCAGGAGGGTCTGTGTGCCGGCGATAACAATGTTGGCTTTGTTCCCTGCTGGGATTGGACAAGCGCTTCCGGCCGCCACCCAACACAACAATTAAACAAGCTCAATATTAAAGCCTGCGTTTTCCATGTGCGGAAAATGTGGCGGAGGCTTTTCTGCGAGAGGCTGAGGTCTTTAAGCGACGCTGCGCTCGCCGATAGCAGCAAATTGCTTCCAGCTGAGAGCTACACCTGTTGCACGCTAAGCTCTGCGCATTGTCTTCTGTCACTGCCTGCACGCACACACGCAGCCTAATGAAAACCCACCGACCGTACTCTGATGGCACATTAATGGTCACACAAACCAGCACAGGAACACACACACAGAGTCAAACCCAAGCTGCCCTGTCTTCATCAGTGCTGACCAACGGTGTGTGTCATATCTGCCAGCAGTGTGGTCATGGGAGAAAATGGTGCATCCAACCCCAACAGACATTTTCTCAGACTTGGCTCAGAGGTGTGCATCTCTGCTTCAGCTGCATTTAAATTCCACAACGACACAGCGAGATACACACCGACGTCTATCAGCTTGTTTTCAGCTGAAGGTAAAAAGTATTGCTTTTAGTTTTAGTTTTAACTGAGGCCTGGGCACAGGTAGCTGTTATAGTCTTCAGTAAAAACAGTCTGAGCCAGACCTTCACACTAATGGGGATTTGTCTTCATTAGGTCATATATTCCTATTATTGTTGTTATTAGCTCATTTTAATTAACTTTAGTTGCCCTCTAATGTTTCCTCACACATTTCTAGGATTTTTTTCTTCTTTTTCCCCCCCAAATACACCAATGTTTCCACAGTTTCTCACCCTTACGAGCCTCTGAATGCTGCCTAGAATAAACTCATTTTTCAGAATTGGGGTAACACAGGGTTAGATTCCTTGTTCTCTAAAAAAATCAACCCTTTTACAGTTTGTTTTGCAGTTTTTGGGGCTTTTATCCACTTTTGTTTGAAAAGTGCTGTACAACTAAAGTCTGCTTGACTGACTGATGACAAATCAGCATACAGTTGTTTCCCACAATAAAGCTACCACTAAAATAATCAGAACATAACCGAGGAAGGTCTGTTCTTTCTCTGCATGTCTCCATTATTAGAATTTGAGCTTTTCCTGCAGGTGGATGCTTTCTAATACATCCTGAAATTGCTTTCATTCAAGAAGCTTTTTGCAGGATTCCTCAAAGCTGATCAGCCTGAGCCAGTGAAATTCTGCCATTCAAGCATTTATTCAAACTTCCTCTCCATCTGGGAGGCATCTCAACTGTCTCAATTTGCTGCCATTTTTTTCATCCGAAACCCGCCTCCTTCCCAAAAAGAAAAAAAAAGAATAAAATTAAATTTCTGAGTGCAATTTTCTTTATTTTTAAGTGTTAAGCAGCTGCTCTACAAACTCCTGGCATGGAGCTTTCCTAGGAGCCCAGTCTGACATCTTCATTAAGAGTGAACATCCTGGAAATGGAAACAAATTCATCAGATAAACTCATGCTGGTCATGTCACCTTCTTGCGAGAAGGACCCTAAAGTAAAGTGATTTCCAAACAAACATAACAAACTGATCACTGAGAAGCTCCTTTTGATCCCTAAAGAAGTTCCCATGGCACCTTTCTGTGTCTACTAAAATCATTGGATTGCTCTCCCTTTTTTAATGGCTTCACCAGAAACCCTGATGTGTCCTCTATCAGTTTCTGGACTTGAACAGTTGTAAGGCAGTTTTTTAACGATCAAGAACAGCTTAGCCAAATGAACTGAGGTCTACAGTTTGGTTGCCCTCCACTTTATGTCACGGACAACTTAGGACATAAAGAATAAAAACTGAGGCCTTCTCTTTACTGTCAACATGGACAACAGACTATCGTCTATCAAAATAGGACCTAAATTAATGTTGATTTACAGGTTGAATCAGCCAAAAAGATCAATAAAATCAGGTTACAGCATGTAGTTAGCAGCTGGGTTTGTAGTCCAGAGCTAGGCTAATCAGTAGCAGCTGAACACATTGATCAAGATGAAGTTATACTTAAACTTAAGCCACTATTATACTCTTTTTTTCCAGTAGTACTTTGTTATTAGTTTTTTTCCTAGGGGTTAACAATTAATTGGCACCAAAAATGTCCCCATCATTCATCTGCAGAGCTAGTTTCATCACAGCAGACTGATGTCAACACCAACCGTCCATTCTGTAATGCAACGGCAGCTTCAACCTTTTAGGCAAGGCTGGTTTATTTGTGCAGCACATTTCATGTACATCACAATGCAAAGTGCTTTACAAACATTAGAAACATTCGAGCAGGGTGCAGAAAGCACACAGAGGAATTACAAACAAAAGGAAAATCACAAAATAAGAAAAATAACAACAGGATTAGGTCAACTCTCTGACAAACAGGAAACCGGTGTAAAGATCTGACTGGTCCGTACCCTGGTTTTCAGTTCTCATCCTCCTTCACATCTCTCACTGATTACATGATATTTTCTCATCAGATCAAGAAAAGTTTTGAAATCATAAAAGATAAGATGACTGAACATTTCGGAACCAACTAGTCTTGCTGTGGGTGGCCAGAGCTAACAGCCCAGAAAATAAATAAAATAAATAAAGTAAAATAAAATTCTGCTTTGGTTTAAAATGAGCCTTTAAGGCCGAGTGGAGAATGGCTTAACTTTAATCCATGGCTCTCTGGTCAGCGCATCATTTACCCTGATTTGGCAAAGAACTAATTCAAAGAAGAGCTTTGCTGTGCACTTTGGATACATTACAGTGACAAACTAATGGGTATTTTCTTTAAAAGATCTAAGGGGCATCAATTTCTCTGGCTGTAGCTCCACCAGCCTTGAATGCAAATGTTCCAAAACACTGTTGCTGTATTTGCAGCTATGATCTCAGCATCTTTCGCTCCTTCTGTCGTCCTGTGTTCACATCTGACTGGTGACAATTAATTGCAGGATATATAGGGCTAGAGCAGCAGAGAATATGACGGATTTGTTATGAAGAGTTTTAATCCCATCCATCCTTTTACTCATCAACAAACAGAGGTCTTAGTTTCCAAAAACATGCTGTCCTCTCCCCTCAAGGTGAATTACAAAGAGAACTGCCCCAGCACATCATGGTCCTCTGGCTTTAGATTGCTCAAGACAGTGAACAAAACCCAGCTTTCTAAAGCAGCTTTTTATGATCTTCAGTTATTTATTTTTATTTTACAGTTTGATGTTTCTTGTTATGAAGCGTCTTTATGTATCTGGAAACATGCTCTATACTGTAAATACAATATTAAATCCTTATCTGTGTGTCAGAACTCAAGTTTGTTCACGGTATCAAAACTAATCTGATGGATATTTCTTAAACACATCTTTCCATCCCACTTTTTATACGGCTTCCTTTAATTCAGGTTGTGTGGAAGCTGAAGCCTTATCTCTTAAATTCAAAGCTTGAATCTTTCTTGGTTAACATACGAGGACCTATGGCAGCACATAATTTAAAAGGTATCTAAAAGGTGTGAAGTCACATCTATGTTGTGAAAATACGCAGAGATGGTTTCACATCCTCCTTCCAACACAACATTTAGTCATTTTGATTTGTTTGAACACCCTTTCATCAACCACAAACACATGACACTGCAAAACTCACGAGACTGAAAGCAGCCTTACACAGAACGGCAGCCATGATATTTATCTTTGTCATAACTGCACGATTTTCACACACATACACACACACAACGCAAACAATAAGGGAATTTGCTCGGGCTCATCTAATGTGTGTGTACTCTGACATTATTTGTCTCAAACACGAGCAAAAACGAGCTAAAATAAAAATACACTAATAAAATGAGATTTTAAAGGACATAATCTGCCAGACCGAGTCGTGGACTTTTCCCTTTTCAGTGAGAGCGACTAAAAAAAGTCCAGTTATGAGCACAGTGGTAATATCAGCACAGACCCTCGGGGACAGCATGCTGAACTGTATTAGCAGAATCTTATGGACACATGCAGCCCGGGGCAGGCCATGAGCTGGCCCTGTGAATACTAACTCCAGCGCTATCTGCTTAGATGAAGTGCTTTGTGCGGCCTATCCCCTCTGCTGCTCTCTGCCTCGACTTGTATTGATTTTCCTGTAAAATAAGGAGGAGGGGGAATTTCGTTTGTCATGAAAAGACAAACAAACAGAAAATCTATTTTATAAAATTAAGTCCAAAACTTCATTAATCTGGAACCGGTGTCTTGGAAGTGGAGTGTATATCTCAAATGTATTCATTTAAATTTTATTGATTTTTATTGATTTATTGATTTTTTATTGATTTTATTAAATTTTATTGATTTTAATCATTTTCATGACCTTTCTATCTTTAATGTCAATTGTTTTATTTTTGTTGCTCTCTATCTGTTGTTTTTTACTTTTCTACTACACTGGTTTCCTCAGGGGATCCTCCACTACGGTGGAGGTGGCGGCGTCGTTGCCGTGGTGACAGCTGGTTAGTCCTGTGGTGGCACCCTCTGTGGTCCAGGTGTGGATGGATCCCCAAGATACCGTTACTTCAAAGCAGTACCAAGCCAGATGTTTGTTCATTTTACTATTTCACATGCATGTGTATATCATATAAATGTGCTATGTATTATTCTATTTGTGTATTTATATTGTTGTTATATCTGTTGTGTGAAGGCTGTTTAAATGATCTTTTAAGTGAAGCATTTGAAGATTTGTTTTGCACAATGTTTCTCCATCATCATTGCACATCCATCCCATCTGTCATTTAAAACATTATAATGTTTGGTAATAAAATGTTACAAAATATAGACATCAAGAAAATTCTTCAGGTTTACGTCTTACATATTTTATACGTAGCAGTTCCTGTCATGTCACAGAAAGCATAAGGACTGATGAACACACCGCGGGTTCCCTGATGAGAACAGGCTGCCCTACTAAGCTAGCCTTCTTAAATCTTAACTCAAGTGGGTTTGCTTATTTTATAGAAAGGTGTGCTCTGGTTGAGCACAGAGATCAAGGGCAAATTATATATATATATAAAACTTTGTGAGGTGCGCGTGTGTGTGTGTGTGTGTGTGTGGTGGTGATGATGTACCACCCCTGCCACAGTGTTGCATTCACAGCTGCTGGTAATTCAGCAATCAGTGCTAATGTGTATTTATCTCTCCTGCAGTGAAACTGCAGCCTCCTTCACTGATTACATATCCTAGAATTATCACCTGCTCTGGGCTGCAGCGGCTATCCATCACCGAGTCTGTGTCCTTCCTCAGCTCCTAATAACTTCACGCTTGTTTTGATTTGATAGAACTCTCATATTTGTAGGCATGAACATTGTTTTTCCTTCCAATCTTTGCATCCGTTGCTGTCTATATGAAACATGATTGTCTGCTGACATCTTGTGTGACACGTTTTGTTATGAAAAAGCTGAATCTATGAATGAATTTCTTTTCAGCCACATGACTTGATCAAGCATTGGCTCTCAGCATGTGTCAATCATTGGCAGGTGTTTAAAATCAAAGAAAATGTGCAGGGATACACACTAATTTACACCCTACAAGCAAAGTAAAAGTTCTAAATCAATAAACGGGACCAAGATTAAAGCCTTCATCATGCATTCAGGCAAACATGAATGGTTAAAAACACTAAACTGAACCGGTCTACATGGCTTAGTGGCCAGTTTCAACTGAGCAGCAGTAAGTGAGCAGAGACATTTTACAGGTGGAACTACAGCTGTTGGTTAAATGACTGATCACTGAGGATAATTCACTGTTTACTGACCGGCAACAGGTGGTAAAGGTTTTGTTTTGTTTTTTTTTAAACATAAAACAAAAGTTTTAATTACACTAGACTGGTGCCGGATAGCAAAGCCCAGCTGAAACATGATGCTCTGCATCAAGTATCCGGTATAATATTATTATTACTACAATAATCTTTAAAACAAATATCTGTGAAACCATTATCAGTATCATTGTAATAAATTTCTCCCTTCATATGACGATATTGGCACGGTTTTGCCACTAAAAGCTCTGCAGAACTTCCCTTCACATGCCATTGTGGCATCTGTGCTGGGTCATGTATAAAGTGCAACAATACAAAAAAATGCAAACAGAGTAACCAAGTTTCTCTCTGCCGGTGGCTGTACGGCCACTGGGAGGTTCTTTTATCCACTTTATATAGTTTCTGAGATACATCACAGTGTGTGCACTTACCAGCGCTGTAGTAGCGGTCCAGCTTCTCCCACAGGGGCTCATCCTCCCGCTGGAGATTGGACAGCTTTAGAGGTTCATAGATAGAACCTGAGGAGAGACAGATCTATGAGACACTGACCACTTCAAGTATCTTTACTGAAACTGATGCTTCAATAGCCAATGTGTTTTTAAGAAAAAGTCCTATAAACTGCTGTCAGCCCTCCTCCTGATGCTCATTAATCCAGAATGGCCCAATGGAAAGTTGAAATAATTTAAATGTTGCTGACTTTTAATTATATGGCAACACTTTTTGGGAAAAAGCACATTTAAATCTTGAATGATTACATGTTGGAAAGAAAAATGTGTTCATTAACCCCACCCCCCCATCATTTTTCACATTAAAAGAGGCGGTAAAGCAAAATAAAAAAATGAACAAATAAAAGACAAGACGGCATCAACAATTTTAGTTTTCACTGCAGCACATTGCATCACAAAGGGCTCAGCACACAGAACAACATGCATGCCTGCAGCTAAAACTTTTAAATTGTAATGCGACACTTCCCTCTGAGCTGAGAGAAGACAGCAGGAGTTGGAGGGAACCCCCCTCAGTAGGACATTCTCTATTTTCAGACACTTTTCACTTTGTTACATTTGCATTTTAATGGATTCGACCTTGGGTCAATACCACAGGTACTGAAGAATTCACATTCTAACTCAAATTAGCATAATTTCCATCAGCTTAAAATTTGCAAGGGACTAAACCTATCCATCTCTTTTTAAAGATAACACTTTGAAAAGAAGTATTTCCATTTTAATTTCTAACAGATGAACAGAGAATCATCAGAATTTGGTGGTTGTTTTTTTTTTTTTTACTGTATTTTAAATCCAACTAAACTGTTTTGAGATCCTGTGAGTTCATTTTTGTGCCATTTCAGCACTTCTTTAAGAACTGGTCGCTGTATTAACACATTTAGTTTGCAACTGTTTGGCCTCAAAAACAAATACATGGTTTGTTAAATACACGTGGTTAAAAGCCAACATCATCTGCTGTCTTAAATTATGAAACATTCCTAATGTGCTCATGTCCAGACGTCTTTCCTGATTCTCATATGTTCAAATAAAAATATAATTTTCAACTAAAAAGTATTCACTAAATTCTCCACAATAAAAGAGCAAAACCAGAACTGTCAAGTCATTTTTTAAATATATTCAGCATAAAGGACAGAAAGCCCTCATTTACATAAGTATTCTGTGGGTTTTGGTTGAAGAAGCTTTGGAAGCGATGAGCCTGAAGTCTTCATGGGAATGGCCCTGCAAGCATTGCAAACCTCTTTTAAAGTTTCTCCTATTCCTCAGTGGAAATGTTTAAACTGAGCCAGGCTGGATGGGAACAGTGCATAGCATACACAGTTTTGGGGCCCATTTATTAGAGCTGGGTAAAGAAAAATAAAATAAAATGTAATCTATTAAAATGATTCAAATTTACTCTACCCATATTGATTCATAAAACTCAGAAATTGAAGGTGTTGCTGCCATCCAATATCAGTTTTTTTTTCCATTTGCCATTGGATTATAGTAACCTGTAAACTATTTAGCTGCTTATTACCTCTCACATGAGCAGCAACGGTGAGGCAGAGGCTCCGCCATGTTCAACAAACAGTATTTTCAAAACAGGAAGTAACGTAACATAAGTATACTCTGAAGTAAATCCGATGATAGATGGATAAAAAAACTTCAGAAAATGGATTTAAAAACAAACTTTTTGAATATCATATGTCTGAAGTGCATGTAGATGTGTCAGATCAGATTAATACAGTAATCTGATTACTCCCAGATATCTGATTTGATGGGCTCAGGGTTTTATAAAAAGTTCTCTCAGAATGTTTTTAATATTCAGGAAAAATGTTTGCTTCAACATAAATATCTGTAAATGAATTTATATTAGATCGGATTGAATCTAAACTGAAATCAGGCTGTTGTGAATCGACCGATTCAGGGAACTAGTGATGATACAGAGCCCATCCATTTATAGATACTGCTATGAGTTCAGGTCCAGATTCAGGCTGGACAGGAAAACCTGTGTCTTACTCACTGGCTGCTTTAACTTGTGCTTCCATTTAAATGCAAACATTTCTGCCTGCCACAGATCCTTGGTATTCTCATTCAAATTCCATGTTTTCCTCTATTCCAGCTAGTTTCACCAGTCACTGTTGGAGGAAACCACTCCTATAGCACGAGGCTTCCATTACCATGTTTTATTGTAGCAATGGTGACTATTTGATGATTATCAAAGGATTATTTCATGCACACAAGTTGGTGTGAATAGCACCAGATACTTTGAGCTTTATTCCATCACATTAACAGATTTTAACTCTCATTCACACGGGTTTTTATAAAAATCCCAGCAAGCCATCATGGGCCAGTGAGTCAGCCTGGCCACTGTACCGTGAACTCCTGACTGGGGGAGCACTCTGCTAATGATCGCCCTTCAATGAGCTTTTCTTGTCTATACAAACAAGCTCTGTGTGGACAGAAGAACCAGTGATGGCAGGATTGTTTTCACTATGACCAATACATGTTGTCCTTAATCACTCAGCTCAGCTGGGCAGCTACATGTAGGAAGTCTTGATGGTTTCAAACTTCCTCCGTTTCAAAATGTTGAAGGCTGAGCCATTCCTTTAACCTTCCCATGATCTGTGCTTCAACCACATCATATCTTCAGAGTCCATAGACACATCTTCTGACCTGGTGATTTGGCTTTTTTAAAAATTATTAAGCAACACCATAAGTTCTTCGATTAACGTAAACAAGAGTTTAAGCACAGGTGAACTCTAAACTGTTAAAGTACAGAAGGGCCTCTGATGGAAGCAGGAGGGACTCGGCCCTGAGCATCATGACAAAGAGTAAAAACTTTATTTTAATGAGGAACTGCAGGGTTTTTTGTTGTCTATTATAGAGGAAAACACTCCATCAACATGTGTTTAGAACAGCTACTTTACTGTCTGAAACATTTCTGAAAGCACCATGTGGACTTGTGTCTGAGGCCGGCTGCACCGTTATCCTCAGATGGGCTGCTGCTACTTACCGAGTCTTTGCACTTTCCGACGAGGCTTCGCAGCCACTGAAACAGCCATTCTCAAAAGGGAAATTATGGCCAATCGTCTCTCTTAGATAAATCAGAAATCTACTGCAATTCACAGGAAGGAGTTAGTAGCACAGCGTTAGATTTCACACATGCATGAATTAACAATGAATTACAATCTGGGGCGACGATGATCATGAGCATGCAGCATATTACAATACATTTGATTCTGCCTTGGAAGTGATGTCATCTTAGCCTCAGAAAGAAAGAAACAATCATGATGATAGAGCCTACACTACAATGATCATGGAGCCTACTCTACAATAAAAAGGTAATTATGAAAAAGAAAAACATAAAGAACTACATGATAAAGTTTCTGAGATTTACTAACCAACTGAATGTTGATGTTTCAGAAAGCTGCTATTAATAAAGCTATCACTTCAAAATGCTGAAAACTAGAGGAACAGGTGCACCTGACATGAGACTGATGAGGCGAACAATCAATTAGCTCTGAAAAATGTCATCTCCTGTCTCACTTTTTTCTTTAAATGAGACAGTATTCCTCTCTCCCATGGCATAAATCGCTAAATCTGGGATGTTTTTGTTTCTTCACTCTCAGCTGTACCAGAGTACGCAGTGTACCAGGTTTTTACAGGCCCAACAGGCTCTGCAAATAAGACTTTATAACACAACACTAAACCACAAGTCAGTAAAGTGCTGCATGTGATGTAGGTGAGAATCGAGACCTAGTGAGAGGTTCTTAATATAGCCCCCAAGTGCTGCCCATGTGCACCTCTGACCTTTCGTGCTTGCACCATCGCTGCAGTGGGCAAAATAAGGCAGATCAAGACATATTTAAGCCCGAGTACAGAGGCTTTGCAAACACAAGCTCTGGCACAACAGAAACAAACAGGCGTAACAAACTGTATGACATCATGCAAAATAGTGAGTCCGACCTGATCTTTTTGATCGGGCTTTGAATTCCAGGAGTTTCCAGCCGACATCTGCCAGGCTCGCCATGTTTACACTGTGTCAATTTTGAGTAAAAAGCTCAGACGTTTCTGGTTACGTTCCTTCAAAATAAGCGAGGATGTCTCGCGTGAGCGGTCGAAATTAAGAAAAGAAAATGTCTCTCAGCTTTTTAGATAATTATTTCTAAAAAAATTTAACATTATACTTTCAATACTACGAATTAGCCCCATTGCCGTTATATTCACCAATGTTAAGTCTGAAAACCATTAAATTTTATTTTGAGAGACCATTTCCGTCTTCCTCATTTTTTCGTTGGCGTCCGCTCTTCAGCTTCACATCGCTGTAAACTGTCAAACTAGCCGTGAGAACGACACTGACGTAAAAAATATTTTGTAATCGCATTGTTTGTGCTTATTTTAGCCCAATTTACAGCCCATTTTCAATATAAACAAAAAATATAAGCCCAAAAATTCAGACATAGAGTAATTATTTACGTGAGGTGAAACCAATTTATAAAACGTTGCCATTTCTCTCTGCTGTAAAGCAGTGTGCCGTATTGCACAGTGGTGATGTTGTGAGGGGCAGTAGCAATAGAAAGATGTGGTTGTTTAGATTAAATACTTTGGCATTTTTATTAGTTGTGTTGGGACATTATAACTCGTTTGCTCTTCAGGATGTAACCGCTGACCTTTTCGGGAGTGGAAAGTATGGGATGTTGGCAGCGTTTGGAGATTTTAACTCGGATAAACAGACTGATATCTTCATCATCAGAGAACGTAGGTTAATGTTTTTAGTACCGTGTAAGATTAATGGCTTTCTGAACAATGTATGTGTATTAACATAGGACTAATTGAACAATGTATGATGGGCTGCTTGTGTGCGTGCGTGCGATATATATATATCTCCGTTCTCTCCTTTTGTTTTTTATAATTGAGTTATTTATATTAGTCGCAGGTGTATTTCAACATTTTAATGAGGGTCTCATTTCCATTCAGTTGTCCTGTAAACTTTTCCATTCAGCATGCATGAAGCCTCAACTTTCCTAATAGGAATGATGCAGCCGCAATTAATTTTATTTAACACATCTGCGACACAAGCCTAACCGTTTCCTCTTTCTGATGTACAGTCAGTGGTTGTGATTGAGGACTTTCTGCTCAATAATATATTTTATTTACGTAATTTCTTGTTTTCTTTTCAGGGTCTGAACTGGTGATATTCTTGGCTGACTCCACAGCACCTTACTTCAAGCCTAAAGTTCAGATAAAAAAAGAAACTTTCCCAGAGTAAGTGTTTCATAGATAATACATACATTACTTTAGTGTTGTTTTTACCAAGTGATGCACGTTTCATTGTGTGGGAGTAAATGTTAGTGGTGGAAGTTAAAGAGTATTTTAAAGTGAAGGAGAAGACTTGGCTATGTAATGTAATACTTTTTCTTTTTCAGAAAAACGGTCATCACCAGTGTAGTTCCTGGAGATTATGATGGAGACTCTCAGATGGATGTTCTTCTAACAGCTCAGATAGACCCCTCTAAAACAACAGTTTTCATCTTTTGGGGGAACAACCAGACATTAGGTACAGCTTAATAGTGAACGGCCAGAGAGCCTATATACTTTTAATATGTCGTTATTTAGACATCTTTCAAAGCTATACACTGGGTTTTTATAACATTAATTTATTAAATCATGTATTTGCAATGCAAGTTTATTGAATAGGCTAATTTTGATTGTAGTTAAGCAATATAATGTGTTTTACTTTTTATGGTTGTGCTTATCCTTCCGTTGCATTTCATAATGTGTGAATGGATTAAAATCGACACTGTAAGAGATGTATTCAGTGAAGAAAATAATGTTAGTGATCATTCACTAAGTCTTTTCATCAATTATCAGTAAATATTATGGAATGCAAATTAAGACTCACTACTGCGTCAAAGAGCAATAGCTGTATCTGGGCATTTCCTGAAGGAGAACACTGTTCCTACAAGGAAGATGGGTTTACATGCTTGGTGTTTAAAGCCTTTAAATCAGAATTTGATTTACACTGTAATCAAAACTTCTCAATATGAATGTGGTTTGGCATGTTCTGATTAGAAGTATTTTAGCTTTGGTTGTATTTTCCTGTGTGCGTGGTGTTTTTTTGTTTGTTTGTTTGTTTCTTTTGCTGTGTTTTTGTTGACAGCCATTACTCAAAGCTTGTTCACTGTTCATTTTGTATAGATGCGGCTGAGTTGCTCAAGCTGAATAAGACCTTTATAGATCAGCCTCTTGTTATGGAGTAAGTATTAATCAGACTTTGGATATTGTGAGGGCGATCAGGCAAAAATGTGTTTTCTTTCCTTAAGCTGTTGTTGATGCAAAAATATCTTCTTTGTTTATCCTCAAAGTTTCAATGGGGACATGATCCCAGATGTCTTTGGACTCACTGACTCCACCAAAACTGAAGTCTGCTATCTCTCTACCAGGTAATGCGTTCAGTAATGTTCTGCAAACTTAGTTTCCTGACTTTATATCTTCTTCATGTTTTGGCATTCAGTGGCTTGTGGAATGTGTAACTTAAATCCTGCTCTTGACTTTTATGTTTTTTTCTTCTTTTGATTAGGAATCCTGTGTGGCAAAATGGGCTGAATTCACCTGTCGAAATGCGCACCCCCCACTCAAATGCTTTCATTGACCTCAACAAGGACTTCACAGCTGGTAGGTCAATAATGACTGGAGCTGTACCTAACCCTGAGAATTATATAGAAAATGTGTCGGTGAACATTATACATTTCAGGATTAGTTTTCTTAATAAAACATCTAATATGTAATTTTATCAAAACCCAAAAAATATTTTGAAAAATTTCTTGAATTATTTATTGCAATGCCTAAATGTGATTATTCCCCGTAGCATAATCTGTGGCTAGGCTCCCATAATAAGAGTAATGTAGTAAGATTCTGTGAAATATGTACCCCATCCATATCAGTTAATATTGGAAATAACAAATTAGTTTTATTGTAGTTTCATCAGCATAAAATGTTTTTTCCTGTATAACACACTCTTCTTACTCTCACTCACCAACACCATGAGGGAGTGGTGGTTTGTAGGCTTGATTGCAGTCCTCCTGTTTACACAGGATCTCTATATTTGAACTGATGACATATTTTCAGGAAGTACAGGACTGGAAAGCAGGATGGATCTGTTTAGCAAACTTTGCTTTTGTAAATAAAATTAGGGGAGGAAAAAGTGTACTTCAATAATGTCAATGATGCCAGTTATATGGAATTGGATTTTTACTCTTTAAATTCCCCATAATCGTACAATGTTGGGGTTTTTAAGAGTTTTGTTTATTAATGTGACTTCAGAAAGTCTTGCTTATCCATATAAAACCTATTTATATTCTCCTGTGATATTCTGCAATCCAAGAATATAGAAATATTTTTGTATTTTACTGTCATAGTGAATTTCATTTCATCTAATCTAATGTGACACAAGAATTTATGAACCATAGGCTTATAGAACAACCTTCTTTTTGTTTTTCTGTTAGTTTGGGTGAAAATGGCAACTTATCCTCACTTACTTCATGTGTACTGGCTTCTTTTCAACGGTTTGTTCAAAAATATTTAAAAAGCCTTTATTTAACATGGTAAAACATTTCAGAAAACAAAACAACAATCTGGTCTTCATCAGGTCCACCGTAGCTTTCCCACCATTCTCTTAGCTGCAGACACCTGAAACCTGGATTCCTCCAGGAATCACTGCAAGGATAGTGGATCCTTTAGCTGTGAAATTCTCTCATCTCAAAGATGAGCTGAAACTCTTTGAAGATAATCAGTTTTCTCTTCAGCTTGTTAAAGTAAGCACAGACGTCCTTCTGATTGTAGTGTAGCATTTGGGCCTCTGAGATAACAAGAATCATTGGTCCTTTCGTTCGGGGTGATAAGTTTTGTGTATCTGTGTGTTGTATGTATTGGTAGTTAGTTGCTAAACTTGAACATGTGGAGGATGTTAGCACAACCGTGGAAAAACAAACATGTTGACCCTACTGTTGCCCCCTTTTTGCTCCATTATGCCTCTTTTTTTAAGTGATCTCCTGCACCTTTCAGTGTTTCCTTACACTGATCAGTAAGTGTTATCAGTGTGTTAAAAGGACAAAGATTAGAGATCAATGCTATTGAATATAAGACTTGAGATACAAGTAACTAACTGGAGCGAAGAATCACTGAAAATTCAAGATATTTCAGTTGCCACCAACTCAAGAAGTTTCGAAAAATTAATGCACTTTTCTGTTTTTGTATTTTGGTTAATTTTTATTATACAAAGTCTGCTGTAAGAAGCTAAATGTTTTCCTCCAGCTTGTGCCTCACTGGTTACATCAATTTAAGTTTATGAGTGCCATTTCCACTTCAATGTGAATTGATGCAGATGTTTGAGTGCACATGGAGACACTAGAGCAGCTCCCATTACTGGTAGTTGCAGGTCAGGTCCCATTTCCTCTGTTGTACAGATTATTCCTGCTTTATTTTCTCTAGAGTCAGACGCTGCAGATATAGCAGATGTAATGTGGTGAATAAGAGTGAAATTTACCAGGAATCTGGCTACATGTTATATAAAAGCTATCCATCCTCCATCCAGATAAACATTGTCAGATACTTATCGTTCAAACTTATCTTAGGGAGTACATCATCCCAGTTTTATTTCCACTTTCTTTGACCTAAATAATCTTGTTGCCTGACATTAAAAGCAAGAACCAGCTTACTGTAAACTGCAGAGATCAGTGTCTCCTGTTAGCTGAAAACAGAACCACTTGAATACACCGAGACATTAAACCCATGTAATCTGTCTTGTAATGTTTGGTATATGTTTGAAAAAAAGGCTCTCATACTTTAAGATGCTGCCTGGTTTATATTATTCCTCCCAGACTAAACATGACCTCCATAAGATCTCAGTTTTCTGAAGTTTGTTCTCTCAAGGCTCATGAAGAATTCAGGAAAAAAAACAAACTAATAATTATTTCCACCCATTTCTTTGTTTCAAGGATGGAAAGAAAGATGTATTTTGTCCCCCACTGAATGGAGAAAGTTCCTTTTTATTCCTGTTTTACAGGATCTCACTCGTGTCCCTCTGCCCACTAAGTTTAGCCCTGTCACTTATACTTATTGGCGGATTATTTTTTTTTGCCCCCTTTGGAAACTAATCCTCAACTTAAAAGTAGTCAGAAAAGATTAGGGCATGTCATGGTCTCTGCAGGTGTCTTCTTTGTGCTGTGAGGTTTTATTCCCAAGCCTGTCATAGTTTAACCAGATCAGATTTTAATTCGTATTTAAAGGATTAGGAGAAGGTAAATAAACTTCCACCGTTTTTGTTAGACGTTAGAGAATTATTTGGTGCTTTTCGTGTTATTTTGATACTCTTTCAAATTTATTGTCCATCATTTTAATGAATTAGTGTGAATGCCTAAGTATTTGTGTGTATTTACAGTTGTTCACACACAATCTGCTCTGATTGTGCAGTATTTAAATATGCTGCAGTGACAGTGATGTGGGGGGAACAATGCAGAAACACCAGCTGTACATCTGGTGGATGCTCTTTGGCTGCCTCTGTTTGGGGAGGGTAGAAGGAAAAAAGGAGGCAGGAAGTGGAGGAGAGATGAGGCTGAGCCAGAAAGACAGAAAAGGATTGCTGGAAAGATAAAGGGCAGAGGAAGAGTGGGAAGGGAAAGCACATGGTGGTGGGTGAGTCTTCAGGAAGGCTCAGTCTACTGTCTGCTGCAGCCACCTGCTCCTCTAAGCGCCACCGGCTGGGGCATCAGAGTGAGGCTTAAACGGGGAGAGAGGGAATTTCAAACGCCGTCTGGATCCTGTTTGTTGTCTTGTTTTGAATTCAATTACATGTGACATATTCTCAGCTGCAGCTTCGTTCTGCTTTTGAAAGATCAGCATAATATGAAGAACCTATTTGCTGCATGGCTGGATGCACAATCAGTCCATCACAGGATGAAGCTCAAAACAAAGAAACATTCACGTTGTTGGGGGTGCAGTTAGGAGCAAGTCTAAGTTATTAGTGATTATTAATAATTGTCTAATGACAATACATTTTCAATAAAGTTATTTCACTTCCGGAGAAACTCGGCACTAATGACTATGCCTTATGCCTCGTTTCCACTGAGGGGTGCGGCATGGGTCGGCACGGGTCGGTACGGTCCTGAGTGGTCCAGCCCATTCAGAAAAGTGAATATCCTGCACTTTGCCAGGTTTTGTTTTGTTATGTTGTGGTGTCTGTGTCCGAATCTTGCGTGGTTATCTGGGAATTGTGCGATAACTCGCGTCAAAACACCGGTGGGACATTTCACTACCAGACACCAAACGATAGCAATCGCCAGCTAATACAGATACTTTCGTTCATTTCTCCTCTCTGGTACGTTGTCGGACCGAACTTACGCGGGATCAGTTGCCCAATGCTTATTATTAGCTGGGCTGCTAGCTGAATGCGCGGCAGCGATCTTGAACGTTCCTTTCTCCATCACTCACATGTATGAAAAGAAAGATGAAAACAGACCTCAGGTTAAAAAAAAGCGAAGTTCTCCTTTCAGCTAGTGCTCATGCTAACAGTTGAAGTCCAGTGAGTCTTTGTCACTGCAGTCCTTTGGAAATGGTGGTCCTGGCAGGAAATGATTGAAGACAACTGGAAAGGGGGCCCTTTGTCCAATGATGTCCAGTTGCAGTTATGCTGAGCTAAGTGCTTTTGAAAAAAAGGCTTCTGCTGGATGAGAGGGTCGCTAACAGGCTAACCCAAACAGCTCAGTTGGAGGAAATCCTTCCTGTGGTGAGAAGATGCCAGGACCTGGATTGTTGCTGCAGACCATGACGGAGAGATGGGCTGCTTGTGGCAGACTGATCGGGACATTAGAGCACCAGGCTTGGTCATCTGCGGAGGAAGGACAGCAGGGTTTGCGTAGAGCCGGGCTGAGGGGATTCAACCTCAACATCAAAGAGGAAAGGTTTTGTTTTTTACATTATTCTCAAAGCTTAGACCTGCGCTTTGTTTTATTAGTGTATAACTGTATTAACCAGGCTATGTGTTTAATTATGGAAGGATATGAAAACGCCTAACAAGCTAGTACAGTGCAAAGTGAGGTGTTACTTTATAATTTTTATCAGCTAGTATCAGCAATGCTGTTTCATTGATGCTTTCTTCATCAGTTATTCTGATTTTAGTCTCCATTGCCAAAAAAATACCTTTAAGATTGTGCCTACATAATGAACACATTCATCTTAATTAATCAAAGGTCACAGAGATTGGATTTGCATAGTGTTAACATGTAAAGATGCAAATGAGTCTGCACAAAAAATTGCATGAAAATTAAACAAGCAGAAAAAACAACACACTTTTTTTACCTCCCCGTGGTCCTTCTGGGGATTTTGAGGCCCAAAAAGTGCTTATCGTGATTAATGAGACTAATATGTTCTAATCAGTGGGTAGCCACAGAAGAAAGTTACCCATGAAAAGACCTGATATCTAAACATGTGAGAAATGTTAAGGATGTTTGTAAACTATTGTAATTTATGCTAATTGATATTTGAAAATGACATTCTCGTGATTTGTTGTTTTGGAGTTCTGGATACTTCCGCTTGTCTCACCTATAAACGCAGCACTGCAATCTGGTGTTTTGTTCGTGTGGTTCACGAAGGATTGGAGCCGTTTCACTGCAGTGTCATGACTCCAATCTAAGTTTGGTCAGTGTCATTGCTGTAAACAGTTTCATGATAGTACATTGGCTGACTCCACTACATCAGCACTGCCAACCAGCGAGGGGAAAAGTCTGGAATTGTTTCCTGGCCAATGTCAAGGCCTCATTTAGCCTACTTATTGGACTCTCAGGCCAAACAACCTGGCGGCGACAGGAACATATAGCATATGTCTTGTAATCTCTTGTAGTGTCGTCCTTCGTTTTTTACAGCAGTGCATTCCTACAACTTTCACTTGTTTCCCATTCATTAAGTTTGTCCCCATGCAAATGAAGGGATTCCATGTCATTTTATGTTTGTTTGGGCTTTTCCTAACTACAGCTGGTAATTACTTATGCAAAAAAAATGTGAAGAGTTTTGTTATAAAATGGTTACATGTAAAGTTCATGGACAGCTCTTCTGTATGTCACAAAAGCAATGGTTTCATTAAGACACTGCAGGGTTTCTGTTTCAATTTCTTGACATTGCAGTGGCCTCTAATTAGCAGGCAAACTGCTGAAGGTGGAGAGCAGGTGCTTCAGTAGCCCTCAGCACTTCTGTAATCATGAAAGCTGCATGACCACAAGAATGCACCCATCCGTCTAGTGGTATACACTGGGAGTATTCATCCCAGTAAGATATGTATCTGGCACAGGATTCCACCAGCTCCTAGGGAGTTAATCACATGTTTATTCAGAAAGATGACTGCAGGCAGGAATCTGTCAGGATCAGCATTAAAAACTTGGTTGGAGGAAAAGGTAGTAATTATAAATGCCATTTTGTGGGAGAAGCATGCAGAAGGCAGGAACACTAGCATAAGGATCTACAGTACAGTATTGCTAGGCAACAGACATGGTAATGCTCTGTGTAGCATCCAATTAAACCACCTCTGTGTCGAAGTGGCTTGTTGATTGTCTGACTAATAATGTGGTAGTGGTGAAGGAAGAGAACAGATTTGCCACCGAACGGGGGTTGCCAAGAAGAAGAACTGATTATAGAGGGATTAAGTTTACATTTAGCAAAGGTTTGGAATAGAAATTTTGCTGCGTCAAAACACAGCGAAGCCCATTCTCTTAGGAAGGAAGGAAATTGCAGGAAGTTAATAAGCACCTCCACCAGCAATCAAGAAATGTTTTATTGCTCCCCGTGCTTTTCTTTCTCAGTAAATGGCTCCCTTTGTTAACCTCAGTTGTTAGTCGGGTGAACTTATAGGCTATACCATCAAAATAAGTAGCAACAAGCTTTAAACAGTAAAAAAAACGGGTTCCAGTAACAGGAAAGTCACCGCTACTTAAATTCATGCGGCAACGTCTACCTGGATACTGGACACAATATCTTGATAAGACCCACACTGGGAATGAGGCCAGTCAGAGATGTAATAGCTACAGCTGTTTACTTGGGGAAGGGGCTTGGCAAGGGGAGGGGTGTGGTGTAATAGCTGGAGTTGGTCAAATAAGTTGCACATAATAATGGATAACATAATTATGCTCATAAGTTGCATCATGTGGGACCTTTTTTTTAAAGCAGGTTGCAGTAGTTGAACCATACTTTCCTAAATATGATCACCGACTATATTTGATATTTAAATTAAATATTATCTCTTCATATTGTAAATGTTTAACTTAGGTAAAGTATGTAGTGTTGGAGCTTTCCCCACAACGTCTGTACTGGATTAAGGCTGTGAAATGGACTTTTCTTCTGTAGTTGCACACCTCCTTTTAGTACAAATAATTACCCTCTGGTGTCATGAGTAGCTTTCTGTGTTACTTGCCAAATAAAATCCTTTTAAAATATGTGTGAGTCCTTTTTTCCTGGTACAGAAAGTACAGACTAAGTTACCCTGGTAACCACTTTCAAACGGCTCTTTGGTAAAATTGCGTTATGTAATATAGTGTGCAAATTAAGTCTCTTTAAATAATGAGTAGGTTGTAATATAAAGTACCTTGCTCTTTATATCGAACACTGATACAACAAGTGAACACACGTGGTTCCAGTCTGAAGAAATAAGCTTTCTTTGCTTGTTTTCGTAGTTCCAGGAGCGATTTCCATTTATACAGACACATGTTCAGTATAAAGAGCGTTATGAGCAAAATAGGATGGAGAGAGTGTGTTTGTGCGAGGGAGAGAGAGAGAGTGAGAAAGAGAGGTTTGACCATAATCCTCCCCATAGCTACTGCACCTACGTTGTTCCTTTTAATGGTTTTAGAAGATTATTTCTTCCGGGAATAGCATTGCTCCATTCTGTGCTGGTGTGTTTTGCAATGTTTGTGAATGAGCCATTTTGATGGATCGGGGTGAAAGGCACATAGTGTGAACAAGGGCAACATATTGGCTTAGAGACGGATTTATTCTGTTGAGCTCAACACTTCGTTCTTGTCCTGGATTCTGCATTTTATCTGTGTGTGTGCGTGCATGCGTGATTATATGAGGGAGGATTGTGGGTGCATATCAGAACCAACATTGGGGTGTTTGGGACAGTTTGTTAATGGAAATGCTCAAAGTTGTTTGAGATTTATTTAACATAACATATATTCTTTTACTGAGTGTTCTTTAGGAGTTTCAAACCAAATATGTGTTAAGCTTTATGTCCCTGACAGAGAAGCCCATCCCTCTCTGCCTATTTTAGATATGATTGTACCTGTGGGGCAAACTTCTCATTATGAAGCATGAGCACCTGTAGAGCTTGTGCTTACTGGTCTGTCTCAGCCACATAGATTCAGTTCAGATTTCTCTCCTTTTAGTCTTTCCCATTCCTCATCTCATATATGAGAGTGCGCACGTTACATACTACCAAAAAGTGTAATTTGTTAATGAAATGAGCCTACATGATACACTCCAGCACAGTGATGAATATTGCAGAAGCATTCATCTTACTGTGTCAGACAGAGAAAGAGAGAAAATGGAACAGACATTGAAAACGATGGATCAGATGAAAACTGTTCCTGGACAAAGTGTCGCTGTGTCTGCTCTGCTCTTTTCTTCTGGAGATCTTATCTCAACCAGGTATAACGAAAGATTGAATCTTTATTTCCAGAATTATTGGATTCTCTGGTGTAGACAAACACCTGCATCAGTATAACATACTGACTAAAATTTCATTTGAAGCTCTTGTCTATTGCTCATAAACACTTACACAAGCTGCCCCTAACAAATTTTAACCCAAAGCTTTCTAACTGCCCACAATCAGTAACAAACAGGATGATAAACAAAAGCTCAAAGCTGATGACTCAATTTGTAAAGTAGATAAATGATGGTTAAAATCGAGTTTACACTTTGAATAAGATGATTTAGCTCAGGAAGTAAATTTGAATTTAAGATCTGCTCTTTAAAAACCAGTGAACAGAACCAGTTAACCAGCTGTTCTCCTGCAGGAACATTCATGTCATCACCTTATTGATGAATGAGGAGACAAGGTAATGTAGTAATAAAACGGCTGTTTTATTGACCCGTTGTTGTCACTTTGTCATAACTTTTGGAAGCAGCCAGAATGTTCTCTGCTTTCTGGCTCGTATGGCTTGGATTTACTGGGTTTAATGGGCCTCTTTACCCGAAACACAGCCTCAGTGATGTGAAAGCAGTGCAGCTTACCACAGCTTCTACTACCATCATCATCATCCACGGCAGCTGATGGTCCCTTCTTTCTTCTATCACAAATCTAGTTGTGTTTCAGTCAGAGTCCTTTCGAATAGTACATCTAAGTGCATAGTGTGGGCACACTGAAATATAAGCTAATATTCAGTGCACTGGGCTACACGGATGCTGCCCTGATAACGGCAAAAAAATCTAATGTAGAACAATGCACACTTGCACTAAACAGAGGCTATATTGCTGATGTAAAGTGACTTATAGTTAGTTGGTAAATCTTCCCAGGCCATTGCAGAGATGAATGAATGTGGATGAAGGAATTAAGCCATTCAGGTTTGTTGAAGGGATTCAGATAAAGATTGCAGGATAGTTGCTACTGAGGACTGGCTATGGACACCACTGCTTTTACGTGAGCAAGTATTAAGAAAATTCTTGTTTTTTGAGTTTGTGTATTTTTATGAACATACAGTAAAGTCTTGATTCTATATCAAGGACATAGAATTGTAAATGATCAAAAGCCCTGCCAGGAGTAAGCACTCATCTAATGAACCAATACTATTTATTTTATTTAACCTATCAACTAAAATTGTTTAGCCAAATTTAAACTAATATAATATAAAATATACACAGGGGCTGGACAATGAAACTGAAACACCTGTCATTTTAGTAGGTTTCAAAGCTAAAGCCACCAGCCTAGTGGCCAGTCTTCATTAATTGCACATTGCACCAGTAAGAGCAGAGTGTGAAGGTTCAATTACCAGGGTAAGAACACACAGTTTTGCTCAAAATATTGCAATGCACACATCATGGATGACATATCAGAGTTCAAAAGAGGACAAATTGTTGGTGAATATCTTTCTGACCAAGACAGCAAGTCTTTGTGATGTATGAAGAGCCACAGTAGCCAGGGTAATGTCGGGATACCACCAAGAAGGACGCACCACTTCCAACAGGATTAACTGTGGACGCAAGACGAAGCTGTCTGAAGGGGATGTTTGGGTGATAACCCGGATTGTATCCAAAAAACATAAAACTACAACTGCCCAAATCACAGCAGAAATAAATGTGCACCTCAACTCTCCTGTTTCCACCAGAACTGGAGCTCCACAGGGTCAATATACACAGCCGGGCTGCTACAGCCAAACCTTTGGCCACTTGTGCTAATCCCAAACATCAGTTTCAATGCTGCAAGGGGAGCTAATCTTGGGCTGTGGACGATGTGGAACATGTATTGTTCTCTGATGAGTCCACCTTTTAATGTTTTCCTCATATCTGGGAGAGTTGCGGTTTGAAGAATCCCCACTCAGAATGTTGCATGCCCAGAGTGCAGCATGTGGGTGGGTCAGTGATGGTTTGGGCCCCAATATCATGGCATTCCCTTGGCCCAATACTTTTGCTAGATGGGCGTGTCACTGCCAAGGACTACCGGACCACTCTGGAGGGCCATTTGCATCCAATGGTTCAAACATCGTATCCTGAAGACGGTGCTGTTATCAGGACGCCAATGCACCATTGCACACTGCAAGGCAGGTGAAAGATTGGTTTGATGATCATGAAAGTGAAGTTGAACATCTCCCTTAGCCTGCACAGTCACCAGATCTAAAATTTCATGAGCCACTTTGGGGTGTTTTGGCGGAGTGAGTAAGGAAATGTTTTCCTCCACCAGCATCATGTAGTGACCTGGCCACTGTCCTGCAGGGAGAATAGCTTAAAATCCCTCTGACCACTATGCAGGACTTAAATATGTCACTCCCAAGACAAATTGACGCTGTATTGGCCGCGAAAGGAGGCCCTGCACCGTGAAAATCCTGACGTACAATCTGATCAAAGTGCTTCTTTTTTATACTTACTGTATTGCAGTTTTAGTTTTGTACTGTATTGCTGTCTGAATTTCCCAAGTGGTAACTCTCAGAAACCCTCTTGAATCATGTTTGAAGCTGCCTCCTAAGCAAGTTGCTTCCCACACACCTGCATAATGTGTCAGATGGCTCCACACACTTCATTTGAAAATGCTTGCAAGTTTAATTTTTATTTAATTTTAATCCTTAAAACTCTGCTAGATTGCTGGCACCCCTGAGCTCTATCGCTCATGGAGTCAACAATTTCTTAGGAACGGTTGTGTGTAGCTCTGTGGAGCAAAGTGTGATTGATAGCTTACCCTTTAGATGATCAATGGAAGTTTCCAGGTATTTATTTCTCTTCCAGGACGTTCACAATCCAGCCGCAAGACATTGTGTTAAATCTGAGACTCTGTGTGGTAAATCAAGAAGGAGTGATAACACAATCGGTATCATTTGAGACCTCTAATTTGACCCTGAAATTATGATGAAGCCACAATGTGTCAAATTAGCAACCAATTAGATGGCTTAATGTGATGGTAATGTACAATCATAAGCAGCCAAAGATGAAACAATGGGAACGTTTTGTCTGTCTTTAACAGCTGGAATTAAGCATATTTGTACCAAAAACACCTTTTATTGAGGATAGAAGAGTAACGGTAGTATAAAAAAACTTTATTTGCAAAAAAGCAAAGAGCTTCTGCATGCAAAAATAGCAAAAAATGACTTTGAATCGTAAGAGTTAGTGGCCATTGTAACTAATGACATTCGTATTTGTCATGCCGTATTCTGCTGAACATCTTATTACAAGTGTGTCTGTGAGACAGTGTTGTCACCATGAAAACTGTGGCTGACTTGGCTTGTTTAGAAGATATTGGGCTGATTGTGTAACTTTGTGTTTTATCTTGGATCAGTTTTTTTCTGACGGCATGATTTCCTCTTCGTAGCATTCTGACAGCCAGTGGCTATACATTGATTCGGCTGGAGTGTTTACGTGGTTTCAGACCAACTTACCTCTTTTTACTAACCCCTCTCTGTGGGTGAGGCAACCCAAGTGTCAGCTGGAGTATCTGTTTCATCACTGTTGGCTGTGACATTTTCTTTGGAATGCCATCGGCACTCCTGTCTGGCTGAGGCATGAGCTGGTCTGGGGGTTAAAGAACAAATCGATGCAGGCAAACATCGAGGTCTTGACTGATGGGCTGCAGGATGACTTAAAGCAGGTCTATGGACAATATATACCAGATATACTATCACAAAAACAAGCAAGTCTACACACTGCTTTCACCCTTCTCATTTTGCTTCATTACCATCAAAATCCATCAAGTTGTTTCTATCACTCTCTCACACACACACAGAAACTGGGCATTTGTCCTCAAGCTCCATAAATAAAGCCATTCGATCAGTTGGCCTGGTGGCCTTCCTAAAGCTCCTCTTCCAGCAACCCTGAGGGGATAAATCGGACATGTGTGTTAGTGCTGTTGCATTTACTGTATGTGGGTCCCTTTGACAGTCAACGCGGGGTAAGAGTCACAGTCTGTTTGCTGAGTAACAGGCTAACAAATAACCCTCTCAGGGGGAGGACAGACGTGAAGGAAAGAGAGGATTGGCTCCGTTTCTCCATTCTATCACTAGAAAAATTGCTTTACCCCCTGTTTAACTTTTCCTGCATTTTAGAAAGTTTCTCCGTCCTCCATCCCTGCCCAGCCTTATCTTGCGAAAATGTGTTCTTAGTCTTTGCAAAACTTGTCCTTTTTTTTGTCATCCTAAGCAAAAGTGAATCTACACCTAATTGCTTGGAGTGTTGGCAGTAAGCAAGGTGACACTGTACAAGCACAAAATCACACTACATATCATCCACTGTGGTAGCTGTGACGCTAGCTGTCAGGGCCACTCTGCACTACTGTCTGAGTAAACAAGGACTCTGCTGCAACAAGGTCTCATACAAGTACAAGAAGGAAGCGTTGGATTGCTGCTGCTGACCTCATATTGTAGAAAGGCAGAATTTATTTAAGAAGTGTAGATGGATGGGTGAGGAGATGGGAGTAAGGGATTAAAATTCAGAACTCCAAACCAACATTTGAAGAACTGAGCATGATATGAAATGCAAAAAATAAGTACAGGCTGGTACTTGTTTTTTAATATGAAGACCTGAATAACATGTTGCTGACTGTAATTATATTGTTTGCAGGAATCCCTGTTGCAACTGTGTTCACCTCTGTATTGTGGCAAATGACACAGAATGGACAACAGTCAGAGCGCTATATTTGCTGATGATTACATTTTATTGAAATACTTTATGATAGAAAGCTGCAATAATTTCCAAAATGTCTGATTTGTGGTTCAGTAACTTGTACTGGCATCCATGCTGTCCCTCTTCTCATTTCCAAAATACCCCCAGCTTGATGCAACACTATGCACTAAAATCATTTTTAAAATTAGAACATGAAAAATGTGTTTCCTGATCTCACCATGAAATCCATTAACAGAAAACCTTAATCATTATTTAGTGTGAGAGTATAGCAGATTATGTATAAAACAGTGCATAGGCGCTCACAATTATAATGTAAATGTGTGACATTTTAGTTTCCTCTTTATTCCTTTAAATCTGCCAAAGTTGTTCCACTGGATTTTGTTCCTATGTTCTGTCTTTTATAACTCCCTGATTGAATCAGAGGTCAGAACGCTGCAGAGAACGCTGTCTTTTTATTGAAAAGACCCCTTTTCAAGTTAATCTGTTAGGTATAGTCGTTAACAAATGTATTTCCATCAAAGAAGGAAAAACAACAGTTGTGACTGAAATAAGTCAAAAGTAGTAAGTAAATAAAAATGTTATGAAAATCTTGAAACTGTTCTTAAATTGTGGTTCAACAGAAATATTATTTTTTTAAAACAAGCTTTTTAAATTATTTTTTCATTTCAATTAAATAAAAAAACGATGTCCTGTTTTTCTAAATTATAATTAGTAAATGTTATTTGAATTACCATGAAGAATGTTGCCTTTTCTTTAATGGAAGGGTATACATTAATTAATACATTTATATTATGACATTAATGCATTTGTTTATGACTGTATATGTGTTACTCTTTTCACAAGAGACACATTTTTTTCTTTAACCAGTCAAATGACCCCTGATGAACACCATGTAGGTCCTAAACATTTTCTCTGTAGTATTTACCGTGTAGTACAGGTTTTCTGTGGTTAGGCAGAAAGCACATGATGTGACCTTCCATGAAATATGTGTATGACTCGGATTGCAACGACCTGACTTTTCCCAAGAATCAGTGCTGTGGTTCGAACATGCCCTGACGGCTTTGTAAAAGTTCACTACAGCTTTTAACAAGCTGCTAATTGGGAGCTTAACAGCACAGGCTGGCAGAATAAAGTGACCGCTCTTTTCAGTGAACTCCGATGAAGGTTGTGGTTAAAGGTGGAAGGCAAAGGACACTTATAAAGAATGTCAGCGGGTGTTTTAAAATGTATATATACGTGTGTGTGAGAGACGTGGTGGCAAGCATGGCAGCACTGTATCAGGGGAATGCTGCAAACAGACTTAATTAGTTGCAACTCTAAACACCACTTCCTCTCCTTCTCCCCTTTCCTCCCACCCCTGCCGGTTTGCTCCATTAGCCAATTTGCTCACATGACATTAATGCCCTTCACTGACAACGGCATACTGTGGACTTTTTGATTCAGTTAATCATACCAATTTCTATTTATCTTTATGTAGTGGTTTCTGAAAGGGTGCTGAATGACCATGGAGAGATAACTTTGCACCAGTCTGTTCTCTCTACTGGGGGTTTGATCACTTACCGCAGCCGACGGGGAAGTAATTTTAACTCCAAATGTGTTTCAAGTGAATTGATCACTGAAGGTAGAAGAAATGCCAGATATCTGATGGGCTAGGTAGGAGGAAGACTTGAGAGCAGAAGGGGGAAACTGGACATTTTTGGGAGTGGGACTGAATGAAAGTCCCTACCTGATGCAGTTTGTTGGGCTTTCTTTGACACTTATCATTTATGAATGGGATTGTTTAAAAAAAGTTATTATAAATCAGACCAACATGGATTTGTTTTGATTGGATCACAATGAACTGACTTGGACTGATTGTTCTGTAAAGTTCCTTGAGATTACTTTGTTGTGAGTTGACGCTATACAAATAAAGCCAAATAGAAGTTACTGTTTCTAAAGCTAGAATGAATGGGAAATGCAATGTATATAAAGCAAAAGCATTAATACACTTCTAAGAAGCCTGAAGGTCAGTGCTTGATATAAAGAGCGGTATTCTTCAGCACAGCCTGAACCATCTTTAACAAACTTTCATATCATATAAGAAGTCTTCAGGGATATTTCTTCAAGGACATTGCAAGCTATTTGGATGTTGGCTGCCTTTTATTCTCTCCTCTGTCAAGCCGATTCCACACCGTTGCCATTATTTTGAGGTCTGGACTCCGGGAGGATCCATCCCTCCATAAAACCTGCTGAGTCCGGTGCTTGTCTGTTGACATGCAGCCTAGTAGTAACAAAAAGCTTGAACTTCACAGAAAATTTGGCAAAGAATTAATTGCATGTATAAACACACAGTCGTTCCTCAAGTTTGGTTTGTAGTTCTGCTTTAATGATTCCTCAGTCATTGGCTGACTAAAGGACAAAAAAGACACTCACCTGAATCTGTGAAGGGCCGCACTGAAAATGAATGAGAATGGATCAATTGTTCAGTGAAGATCTTTAGAAAACAACACTACACTTAAAAATATTACAAGAGTCTCTAGCCCAGGTTGATAAAGACAAAGATGTGAACATGTTTCCACAGTAAATTCTTTTGCATAGCAGATGTTTGGAGGGTAGACAGAGCACATGTTATAGTATGCATTCAGATCCATGTGAAAGAGAGAAGTTTTAAGGAAACCTCGGATGATTCTGTCCACAGCAGCAGTACAACAGAGTTTGTATGAGCATGACTGCCAGATAAAACTCTTCCCAGATTATTTTTGTGGCTTATACCTGTCTGTATTGGAAAAAGTAAAACATTTCAGTACTTTTATCCACTTCAAAAATTTACTTGCTGCTGCTAATTGCATTTTACACTTTCATTCCGCTTCTAGGAAAAGCTTTTTTCTCTGTCATGTTACTGTTTTAATGCTATTTTTTCTTCCTAAGCTGTAAAACACTGACTTATCTTTGTGTATGAAATGTGTTGTATAAATAAGTCTATGAAATTGGAGAGATTTTACACCATGCTGACATGATAACATCAAATGGAGTCTGCGGGTGGTGTTCTGCTGATGTGTGCAGAGTTTTCTGTTCTAATATATTCCAGAAGTGCTCTGCATTTGTATCTGCTTCTTGGGAAACATTTCAGTGTCTCTGTGATGATCACAGACAAAAGAAGACTCTTCCGTTTTGATGCATGCGTCACTATCATGAAAAGACATTAAAGATTGATAATATTTTCTTTTAAAGGGTCAATAAGAATACTACAGAGATATTTTGGCATTTCCTCTTTATATGAGGCCGCTGTATGCCTGCAGCTCAATCACCTGTGTTAACACTTGTTTATTCTGTTGGAGTCAAATATTACAAAAACAAAAAAAATTGATAGTCCAAGCAGATGTTGAGGATAAAACTGATGGAAAGCCTCTATTTGCTATTAAAGGAGAAAAAAAATGCACAATCAAAGTTGACACAATCATCTGCAAATGTCCCAGAAATCCAAAGCAAGAACTTCTGTGAGACTAATGCTCATGGGTAGCATGAAACTCTCCAACTTAGTCTGCTCCTTTTACATCTTAGGTGGATTTTCTATGACATTTTAATAAAAACATGATGCCTTGATAAGACTGAGCATCACCTCGTTCATACGGACGCAGGTGCAACAGGAACCACCTTCCTCTGCCACTTGTGTGGTGTCGAGCTGAGGGATTCTGGAGGGAAAGTCTTCCACCTCAAACTTTGTGCTGTGGTGCAGGTTTTCTGTAAACCTGGATTTCTTTCCATCTCTCCTCTGAGCTGCTGACTGTCAGTCAAAGGTTTCTACCTGCTGACTCCGCCCCCTGATGGCATCCGGTCCCGCTGAAGCCTACATCCCCCCCACCTCGCATTTTGTGGCATTTTTTAAAGTTTGACATTGGGTGGAGTTACACTTTAGTAACATGGTCAAATTTTTGAAGCTATGCCTCATTGCACCACAAAACCGTTTTTTCCTCCTTTTTTGGAAGAGGAAAAACCTCTTCCATGGCCACTTATCACTTTAAGGCAGCTTATCCGCCAGCAAAAGAACAAGGAGCAAAGGCGCTGTCTTGAAACCAGACCAGGTAATAGACTTTATCCCCAGCTGATGCTTTGGCATGTCATTTTAGGGATGGCATATAGTCTGTGTCATTAAAGAGATAAGTGCATAAGAATGAACTGATTTGTATTGTGAATGCTGGCTCACTGTTAATGTGCTCAGCCATTTATACCAGGTTACAGTTCATTAATTTTTGTCAGCTTGCTTGTTCTGCAGAGTCGAATCACCTTTTACCCACAGCAACAGTGCTACTCTGCAGCCTGGCAGATAAGGGGTGGATGTGCAGAAGGAAACAGATGGAGAGAAGATGATAGTGAGACAAAGAAAGTAGAAGGTGTAGGCTCCTGTCTCTGCGAAGGCTTAGCACCCTGCTAAGATCACCTTATCTGTTTATGTAGAGGCTAAAAGGAAGCCTGGTCTTTATTCCTCACTCTGCAGCTAAACGTAATGGAATAGAAAAACATGATGCTGTGTGAGTCAAACTGTTTGTGGAGGCCTTTAAATTGCTTCAAATCCCCTTAACAAATCTGATGGAGAGGCTATGAATAACTCAAGGACCGCTCATCTCAATGTCTTGTTCCCCCCCTTCTGCCCCCCCCAGCGACTCCTTCTCCGAAGTTTTTAAACCCCAGTGTATACATGTGAGTTGTCTCACTTTATCTCACTTTTTTTAAATGAAGCAGGGCCAGCTGTTTAGCAGACTTCTGTTGCTATGTTAAAGGTGAGAATATCTTTGTTCTGATATGAAACCAGCAAAACACAGAATAAACTGATTAATCCATTCATTAACGGGTTGTTAACAGTGTTTTGTTTTTGTTTTTTGTTTTTTATTTTTGTATGTATTGTTGACTAACACATTTAAGCGGAGATGTTTTCTCAAGTGAAAAAAGGATAAAGAAGAACACTAAGATTTTTTCAGTAATGATTTAGTTTTGAACATTCAAACTACTGCAAAGCAAACTTTAATAGTACTATAAATGTTGGTCAGTCCATTAACAGGTAGTCAGTAACACTTCTTACAATGTTTGGTTTGGAAAACCTGCATTCTAACATTAAAATGCATGTAGTGTGTATGTAAATGTGTATATTTTATTCTATTTTTTGTATTTATTTAGCAGGGCTGTCAAAGTTAACGCACAGTCCTTTAACACCGGCCATTTTTTAGCATGCGATTAATGCAGCACTGTCAGCATAATTTTGTGGAGGGATGCAGGAAGCTGGTTATGTTTTCAAAGCTGGATCAGGACACAGATGGATCTGTAACACTGACAGTTCAGCCTAAAAGTTCTGCAATATTGTTTTCTAGACCAGACTGAGGCTTTTATAACCTACGTTTTCCAAATAATGCAGGAGAAGGCGACTCAAACCGGCCACTGGTCCAGGAATAGAAAATGAAACCTAACCTCAAGGTGTGACACAGACTTGCGATCCATTCAGTGCAGTTTGGAATAACAATGCTAAGTATGGTGCTCAATACTCAGTAATGTTTTAAGTGTTATAGAGGTGGTGAAACTTTTTGCAAAAACACCACAGAACATCCAAAAATACCACTTTCCAAACAGTACAACAAACATATAATAAGTGAACAGACAAATCCAGAAGTCAACATTAACAAGTGTTCGTTTAGTTCACAGTCGTGTTCCAGCAGGAAGTGGTGAGAGGACAAAGTAATAGGCGGGGCCTGTCTGTCAAATTACTTTTTTTTAATTGGGTGACAAAATCCTCTTTTTAATATTTCAATCATTTGCCTTCATCATAGCAAATTAAGTACAGAATACTGTAACAGTATTGTCCTCCCCCCAAAAAAGCCAACCCTCTGCTGACTCCTTAGCTAGGCTGTTTGTTATTAATTGGCTTGTATGAACACTGACTGATGACGATAGATTGGCTCAAACTGATTGTCTGTGAAGTGCCCTGAGATGACATTGTTGTGAATATTTAATTAAAGCTGAATTAAATTCTTAAAATTGGATCCAACTGTTATCTGCTGTGATCTGACAGAGCCAACAGAAAGTAAAACTGTCATTTAATCTCAGCTAATAATCAGAGTTTATAAAGATAAGACAGACCTCAGATTGAAGTATCGAAACGACAATGATGTGAGACACACACAAATATAAAACATGCAAATATTTCAACAGGTGATTTTTTCGCAGCCTAAAAAGCACACACAAGAACTAGTATCATTGTTTGTACCAGTATTAATAGTAGAAAAATTACAAATCAAAATGACATCTGAAAGCATGAAACTTAAGATGAACAGGCTACTTCCTGGATGTGAGTAAGCAGGCCTTCTCTGTGGCCCAAAGTCCGTACAACTATCCTACAACATGTTATTTATTTGAACAGTGTTAGTTTATGACCTACCTGTTCAGTTTACCTTGTGTTGCTGTTTTAAGATACTGGAGTTGTTAAAAGGGGCTTTTAAATCCTGTTATTAAAAGCAGACACTTGTAATTATTGTGTTGGCGTAAAAAGGACTTGCTGATTATAGATGACAACCTGATGACAAAGAAACTCTGGGATGCACACAGAGACATTTAAATCACTTACTGAAATCAGCCATGCAGTGTACGGGTGTGTGTTTGTGTGTTATGTACATGTGGGTGTGGAGACATACTTTCTGAAATGTCAATTGTAGATAATTTTATCTGAAGCAAAAAAGCCTAAGAGGATGTGAAAGCAGACAAATAATCAAGTAATTATACATGACATGCCATGTTTCAGAATAATTGGTGTGGCTTTGCCTTTTTATTGCTCGTTTATGTAAGTCTCATTTATTATTATACATATTCAGATGCATCTTGAAACTCTTTTGCCTCCAGAAACTCCTGAACGGGCGTCTCTGTCCCTCTGCGCCTGGGTTCATTGGTGCCTTTGCAGCTGGAGCTTCTGCCACAATAAATAGCATGCTCTTTATTTTCAAGCAACCTGGCTTATCAGTTAAAGGCCTGGATCCCTGTAGCTGTTACACAAGCCCACCTTCCCACACACAAACATATTTAGATACTTCAATTATGTATGCATAAGTGGTGGAGGACAACGTCTCCATTAGCTCATGCTTTACATAAATGTATGTATTTATCCTGCACAGAGCCCCGTCAATGTTGCTGAATTCTTTCAGGATGTGATGAGGATGAAAGCATGGTCTGGGACATGATGGTTTTTACCTCCTATGATGATTGTAGTCGTCTTCATCCCCATTACAGTTTGATTTCCATAAAGTTGATTCAGTGGCTGACTTTCATATCATAAACAGGATTTATGTTCCAGGGGCAAATGCACTCCTTTCTGCCTGAAATATGACTTCTTGGTCAGGTTGTCCACAAATTACATGAATATATAGTTTTCTTTTTTGCATCTTTCCTGAGTTGTAAACTGTTCTGCACCTTAAGACTCAGAACTGTGACCTTGTTCTATCACTGATTCACTAACTGTGCCTTCCGACCGAACGCGATTTCTGCATCAAGAGCATCAGGTTTACATTCAAAACCCATGGCCGGCGCGCTTCCAGTGGGCGTTAAAATTTATGCAACGCGTTAAGGGCGTCGGACGCCTTAGTAGGGAAAGCTTGACCCGTGGCCTTGTCCAATCAGAGTGACCCGGCTCTGACATAGCGGCATAGATCAGGAAGAGGAAAGTGTGTTACCTGTGTCTGTACTTTCAGTGGCTGAAATAATAATCCTTCTACCATTAATACTACATGTCAGTTGCTGATCAAATGATTCAGCTAAAAGGTGTACAGTATACTAACCGGAGACAGATGGACAGGTGCTGAAGTCATGCACCTGTAGTTGGTATCCTGGAAGGTAATGCAGCACCGATGCAGGTCACCTTCTGGGCCGGGTGAGGCGCAAGTAGCGCTGGAAGCCCCTCATCAGTGTGCAGCTCCAGAACGCCTCCGAGTTATCAGGTTTTTTAGCACATTAAGCCGTGCCCGTCTCTGTTTCATTCGCCACTGTGTAAATAAACCAAAAGAAAATCCTACAGACACACTGTCTGTCCTTGATGTGCGTTAAAGGCTTCTTGAAAATCCAGCATTTTAAAAAATCTGACATTTTAGCATTTTAGTGACCAATGCAGCGTCCAACTTCGGGCGTTGCGTCCGTCTTTGATGGTCTGAACGCACCGTAATCCTCTGTTTTACTAGTGAGGTATGACTGAGGAGTTTCAATTTGGGTTCCACATAACATTGAGCCAAAGCAGGAGAACACTTAGGAAAATAATAATTAAATAAAGCATGAATTTCCTGTGGCACAGAGACTGCATGAAGCAGCCTTCTTGGATTCCTCTTGGATACCAGTCAAGGTTACAGAGTGCCTTGCAATGCGTTTATTCATCCATTCATACACAAGATTCATACACATTTTTATTGTGTATATGCTGTCTCTACTATGACAGGCTTTTTCTGTGCCCTCACACACCAGTGAACATTTTTAGGGGGAGGTCAAAGTGCTAAACTTTTGGTTGGAGGATGATCATTTTAACTGCTCAGCTGCTGGATGGCAGCCTCATATCGGTCACTTTTTTTAAAAAAGTTTTCTATCTGATGTATGGAAAAGAGAGAACCAGCTTACCGTGCAATTCAGAGTTTGTGATGGGCAGTGCTGAGCCACCAAAAGAAATGGAAAACAGTAAAGCCACAGAGGACAAAATGAAGTTTCACTTGAGGTGTACTCACAGAAATCTGTGCATTAAGCATTTCCCTGTAGGTTTTACAGAACATTCTGCGTGACCCTCGCTGCTCTCTGTCTCCCTCAGCCACTGCACAGTTCTCTAAAATTAAGTCAGTATGTGGGAAATTTTAATGCCACTTGCTTTATTTGATTGAGTCAATTTGATTACATCTGTATAGTAATGGCCATTTCACCTCCTCTCTACTGAGGGCCATCACAGGCGAGCACAGGAGAGGAAAATGGCCACAAATGACAGCAAAGCACATTAGGGACTGTAGCTGGAAATTTCAAGCAAATCAGAAAAGTAGATTTTGAAAGAACTGATTAGGCAGCTTGTTTTTCATGATGTCTGCATTTTGAAGAATGATTTATAGTTATTAACGTTTTGTAGCCTGATGGATATACACTGTTTCTGTTTTTGTTTCTTCTTTATAATATCCCGTAGTGTGAATGAGTCATTTTGTAACCCAGTAAAATTCCCTGGAACAGTAAAACTGGGTTAGAGTGAACAGTGGTGGCAGCACTTATTGGTAGCTAGCAGCATTTTATGAGGCTGCACAGAATCATTTTGGCAAAGACTGTGAATTAGTGCGGAGAGGGTGGAGGAAGACAAAAGCAATGAAGAGGACCATTTAAAGCAACGCTCATCCGGATTACCTTATTTCTAGGTTTCACGTCAGACTGCACACTTTGCTCTCTGGACAGATTAGTGTCACGTATGACGGCGTAACAAAGGTGGAATAGTTTGGTGACCGAGTTTAGTAACCATTCTAATGTTTTCAACTTCTGGAGAAAAGGAGCACAAGGGATAAGTTGGATGGAAGAAAACAAGTCTCTCCACAGAGGCTATGTTAAGTGTTTACAAGATAAAGAGCCTTCTGTGCATCGCTCACTGACACAGCAGCATCTCAGCTAATCAGCCATTCACCACTGGAATCTGTCTGAGAGGGCTGATTAACCCAGAACACCAACACACACCACCCAGTGTGTACATGAATGTACACGGCAATACAACAACTAAGCACATACACACGCCGTATAGACAAGACTGAACCCTGTGGAGACTGAATCATAATGTGTACATGCATCTGTTGTTTTTGTTTTTAGAAAATATTCTAGTTAATATTGGCTTTATGACTGCATCTGAGTTTTAAAAGGTGAAAGTTGTCCGTATCATGAGGTTATTAACGGTCCCTTTACTTTGATGGTAAGGAAACTACAGTTAAAGACACTGAATAGATGTTGCATTAAACATTATCATGCATAAAAAGACACTGGTAGAGTTCTGTAAACTCCAGTAAATTTCACCTCAATGAGATTTTTCACTTTCAACAAACTTTATCGTGAAGCAGGGACCTGCTCATAAACTGAGTAAAAACCTGTTTCCCTGACACTCCAATTGGAAAACATCCACGCCTACCACCAGCAGAAGATCAAGTTTATTTCTATAATTATATATTTTATTTAATTCAGTTATTTTATATTTAAATTGGCCTTTCATACTTAAGTGTTTTTATTTTGCAGCAGATCACAAAAGAAGTAATGTAAGGCACATCGCAGGTCTTAATGCTCAGTTCTGATTATTTTGTCAGATCAAATTTTGTTTGTATGGCTCCTCGTATTGCCATTGTCTTTCACAGCCCTGAAGTGACCTGCATGGGTAAAAGAGATGTGTCAAACCACTCTCAGAGCAGATGTGACACACACACGCAGAATATCAATAGCAAGACGTCCCATGCAGCCTCACACTTTTGATATGAGCTGCTCTTGGAGCAGTTTAACCCATCTGCTGCCGCTTTCAGAATGGCTTATACAGGTTGCTACCACTCTCAAATGATAGATACTTACAGGGTGCAATTTGTGTGGGGAAAAAACCCAGAACAACAAAAGAAGGGAGGTGGGGGTGTATTTTGAGAAACATTTTTATTTAGAAGAATTGCCACAACAGCGCACCAATAACGGGCTCATGTAAACTTCACTTTGGTGATTTTTTAAAAACTTGAACTGAAGCGCTGCATCTGCAGAAATATTGGCTCATTATACTGAACTTAGGGGAGCCAAATAAAAATAGATTCAATTAATAAAAACAAAAATAAGTCTCTTCATCAATTTAAAGGAAAATAGGACAACGCCTACCTCAGTGTGCTGTCAAAATGTTTGTTTTTCTTTTGCAGTTAGCCTGTAGGTCTGCTCTGATGACGCATCTCAACCTTTTTTTTTTTTTTGCCTCCCTGTTGACGGTTTAATAGCAGCACCCTAAAATGGTGCAGGGCACTAGGTTCGTCACAGTGCCCAGCTTCATAGCAAGAGTATGCAGGCAGTTCCTGGGGGATGAAGGAACTTGCACAGTCGACTGGCCCCCACGCTCGCCTGACCTAAATCCAATAGAGAAACTTTCAAAACATTATGTTTCCGTCCATCTGACAACAACAGGTTGCTGCTCAGGGAGGAGATACCCCAGGACACTATTCATTGTCTCATTAGGATCATGCCCGACGTTGTCAGGCATGCATAAGAGCATGTGGATGCCATACAAACTGCTGGGTACAGTACGGTACCATTCTGAGTTGCTGCCAAGGATTCTCAGTGAGATGGACTAAGCTGCCACATTGTCTTCTCATTGTGAGTTGTAGGGTGTCTTGAAATCAGCCGTATGTTGGTTTGTCATTTTCAATTCCATCGAAAGATGTGGTATTTCTTTGTCCATATCAATGCAGATAAACAGCTTTTTATTTTTTCCATTAGAATGTGTTTTTTTGAGCAGTGATTTTGCATTATGTGAAATTATTTTATAGTTGATTCCCATCACCCTCAACATAAATAAGGATTCAAAATACATAATTCAAGCTTGTCATATGGCCTCCATTGTTACTGTCATTGCTGCCCCCATCTCTCATCCTTTTCTTCCAATCCATGATAATTAGTATTTTCATCTGCAAAACATGCCAACAGTTTGTGTAGCGCAGAGACCTGAGGCAGTTCAATGACAATATTTATATGTCCAATCACTGGGGCAGACCTGCAAAATTTATCAGTGAAAGTAAACGTCCTCTCAAAGAAGATCTCACAGAAACGGCGTCAGAAGTGCAGCCTGCAGCCTCGAGCTTCAAGAGCAAGCAATATGAGTACATGCCCTGGTTAAAGGATTCCAGCAGAGTCAGGTGTAGGCATGACCAGGGGGCGAAGACTCCAGACATCTGAGCAAAACCCTGCTGCTTTGAAACCGATATCCACACTGTCATTTTTTTCCTTCTGTTCACCTGCCTTTCCCCCTGTTTAATTTCATTGCGTTTGATATATAACCAATATTTTATATACAACAAGCTAAATAGATTAAACTAAATATATCCAAGCCCATTTAAGTTTTTACTTTATAACGCCTGTTTTATAAACTTCTCATTCTAAGCTGCATGGAGAAAATAAAGACTTTGGTTTCAAGATGGCTCTGTTCAGATAATGCAACATTCATGGCTGCGCTTCATCAGGTTCACTCAAGCCCAGTGTGCATTTCATATATGCAGTTTAATTACTTATTGGCAATAAATTTGGTTTACATCTCAATAAATATGTCAAGACAAGAGGTCACGTATTTATTTGAATGACATAAGATAAATTATTCATCCTGATGAGATGTGATACATGGTTTGGAATTTTAACCTCAACAACAGTTATTTTATTAAAATTTTTAAAGGTTGAATAATGTAAATATTGAAAGTTTAATACATTAATTTATTTCCCAACAAAGTATGAATTGTAAAGGATTTACTTTTAAAAAAACGTTAAATGTAAATGATTTTATTCACATGCAGGACTCTCTCTTACTGATGAGCTTACTGGCTGCCAAACAGGCCAAAGAGAAGGACTACGGAGTGTAATCTATCATTTGTTATGCTGGGAAGGCCCAGTTTATAATAAAGTTATAAAGCTGTTATCAGCTGTTTAGTCACTTAAATGTTGTCTTTCTTCTAGTTGTTCCTTTTTGTTTGCAGAGCTAACACTCAGTGCTAACCTTTATTGCTTGTAGAGTCACCAGGGAGACCCGGTTTAACAACAGGTGCAAACCAAACCTGCTTAATCTGAGCTTGTAAACGGACCAAACAGAGTTGCATGAAAAGTATTGACTTGCTACCTCTTTGCTTTGTGTCTTCCCTTCTACAGACTTGTTCCTAACAACCAAGGATGGGTTTGAGACCTGGATCAACAAGGTAACAAGATTTTCTTACATATTTGCGTTACATGCATGATTCATTTTTGATCATTTGCAGGTGTACCTGAATCTTTAACTTGTACAGTAGCACTGAGCAGGATATTACTTAAATCCAGTCAGTGTGTAAATCCATATTACAGAGCAGTGCAGTTTCAAAAGTTTCAAAAAGCTAAATGACTCCCCTGCTGTTGTTTGTGTACCACCTGTGGACCTAACACACCTCCCTCTACCTCTACTCCCCACCTCATCTGCAACCAAACGAGCATAAAGCAAACACATAGCACAACAACATCACCATCTAGTGGAACATGCCAAAGTAACTTATGGCGTTTACGTTGTCTGTCCAGGAGAGGAGGAGCTAGCTCGGAGTCAAAGGGTTGCTCTCACAGTGCTCTCCACTTTAAAAATACCGGGCCAATGTTAATCTGGGTTATGTCCCTTTCTTTATCTGGCAACTTCTTCACCGATGATGAATCCTGGTTGACTTTAGGTGAATATTTCGTTCTGCTCTCCGTAAGTTTGCTTCAATAAAATGCTGCGTCATTGGTTTGTGCTTATTGAGATGGCTCTGAGAGAAAGAGGTGGCAATTCACATGAATTTATGTGAATGTCAATTTTTATGTCAAAATTTATGTCAATTTAAGATATTTCAACAAAAGTCCTAATTCTCTGTCACAATGCACAATGATCATTCTTGGGGATGAAAACAATGATCGATTGTAAATTAATAGTCCATAATTAATAACTTGATTTAAAATAAATTAATTACAATTGATCATGTTTTGAGCCTGTAATTCCTCAGCAGCCCAAATGGGGGCGAGCTAGGCTGGTCCCACCCACTAAATTTTGCAAGCTCCATATAGTCTGGGCAAGAGGGCTATTCAACCGATTTCCAAAATCCCAAAAAAGTGGCAGCCAATCAATCTTGAGCTTGTCCAAAGAGGCGTGCTCAACGCAGTGACGCGACAGGAAACAATACTGTCAACATTGCTAACATGGAGCAGCAGCAGGGTTTGACACAGCCAGAGATTCTGTTTTCAGCACATTAAACGGAAATTTCTCTGTGAAATGTGGGCAACGAGTAGCCCTGGAGACATTTGTTGGAGGGAAATACGTTTTCGCCTTGCTCCCGACCGGCTTGGGTAAGAGTTTGTTAGCCCCGCTGGCTACACACAAGTCATAGAAAAGAGTGCTGTGATTGGTTTAAGCTTTGATTGATTTAAGCTTCGACCAGTGGCTCATAGCGGCATTTCAAGGAGGCGGGTCAACCGTCCCTTCTGAGAAGCGGCGGTCCTAAAGCTCCTGACCAGACCAATGCTCGCACTGAAGTCGCGTTAGGGTTTTGCTTGATTCCAGAAGTCCTTGAAGCACATGCAGGAACCTAGGAGAAGCTGTCCTCTGACCATAGTCATAATAATTTGTTATTATATTACATTACATTTATATTATTATTTATTATTAATATCTTTGTTTGTGTAGTTCCATTTTTGAATGTGTTGTTTCCTGCTGTTAAGAATAAATCATTTATTTATGGTATATTATTTACATTTCTTTCATAAGAAGGATAGCATCTTCGTAGAAAGCAACAAGTTGATTCAGAGTGGAATTCAGTTTCTAAGAAAAATGGCTACTTATCAATTAATTGACCATCGACCGCTAAGATAAAACAACTATCCATTAATGAATTACTTTATGATTTGAATCCCTAATCATGATGATTATCAGACGGACATTTAACCATATTTGTTGGTTCTGATGGTTTGTCATCCATATTTGATCTCACATTAGTCATATGTAGATGTATTGAACAAGTTATCACTCCATCAAGAACAATACCATGTAGCTGCTCTGGGAAAAAAGCTGAATTTATAAACAGGAGAGTTAAATTTATTATGAAATTTTTGTGATATAAGTGAACACGACTCCTTTAATGCAACAAAAGGGTTGGCAGGGCTTTGGTAAACCTGGGATTTCTGGCACTGCTGCAGCTCTCGTTAATATTCTGGAATAGCAGGAAAGGGAGGCCATGGCTCTGGGTTTTTGTCAAAGGGGCCTATTTGAAATTCAGCAGGTCGAGGCACAAGCCGAACAGTAGTCTATCTTATCACAGGGAGGGGGAATATGAAAAAGGCAGGGAGGAGGGAGGGAGGAGTAAAGAGGGAGAGGCAGACTGGGGGACTGAGGAGAGTGTATGTGAGGGGATGTGAGATCAAGCGGGAGTGAAACAGAACAAATTTACTGCCGGGCCCAAACAGCCATCGGATATACGAATGTTGGCGGGAATGTTGATCTGATGTGAGAAGGGAAGGAGGATCGGTTTTTATTTATTCAGGAATTCTAAACTTTTTTTTCTTTATAGAAAGAATAATTCAGAAGTGAATCACATTTTAAGATTTTGTTGGTTTGGCTGCAGCTTATGGCTAAATGATGTAAACCGAGGGATGAGGTTAAAGTAGCAGACATATTTCTGTAACACCTGGGGGGATGTTTCCCTTCACTCTGAGCCAGAAAGCTTCTTTATCAGGAGATGAGTTGCAAGCTGGTAAACAATCAAAATGGTTCAACAGAATTTTTCAAAATCACCCATAAGAGAAAAGAAATGTTTATACAATTTTAAAAAAGAGAGAAGATGTCCAAACCTAATTAATGCTTCACAACGAAGACATTTCTAACCACATTAATGTGCATTAGCTCAGCGATACACGAGTTTAATTTTATATGCTTCCTAATAAACTAATGGTGTTATTTATATAGATAAAAATAAATTGTTGTGAATTTCATAGATTCAGAAAGCTAATTAGAAACAGCTCCTAAGGTTACATAAACATATTCTACAGGCACTAATTTATGTGTACATATGAAATTAGCTATCTTTTCTAGCCTACAGTTATGTCTCAGTCTTGCCACCATTTATCTTTTTAGTTATTTATTTATCTTTCCTGCTCCACTACTGATATCCTCCAAAGATAATTAGGAGAATATTAGATTTTTATTTAAGTACATTGTTAATCACATGACTGTTCTCTTACACTGGTACTGTTTATTCTGGTGATCTTTTATATGCCACCAGTCAGCAAAAACATGCAGAACTGTTAAAGTGGCTGTGTTTAAGTTAAGTCAGGAGGAACTAGCAGGATATTATTCGTTTATACCTAGTAAAGCCTGAGCAAAGGCAAACAAACTGTCTTTCTGCTCTTTTATAATAAACCCATCAACCAGGGAGCATATATGAGGGAAAGCTGCTCAGTGTTTCTGGTTTATAGACCAGATCATCTTTTCTCTGTCGCATTAATTAAAACGAAAGAAATGAGGGTGTTATACATACAAACGTTAACCATGCCATCAGTTGGCCGCCCGATTGTTCTTCCTGTATCTGGTACACACTGGCCTGGTATTATTCTGAGTCAAGCCGAGACTACCTGCAATGACAAAAGTGCATGTCCCCTGTACAGAGCATTATTCACAACATAGCTCAGTGACACACTTAGTATGAATCAAGAATAAGATCAAGCACAACAATGATCTTTATTTATATCATAATCAAACTGAAACTTTGATCAAGCCTGGGAGATGTAGTAATACCAGTAAATCTCAGCATTATTTACTTTCTCTTTCTGCCTCGTATGTAGTATAAAACATTTGTCTTCAAGTCTTTCCTCAGTAACGCTCATTTGTCCAACAAACGTCGAAATGAGTGCACATCTGACCGCAGGAATGATCTTACAATGGGAGCCACGCGGTATTTATGAAACATTTCTATCTGGCCGTTTCCAGCGTATTTAGGGTCGGACATTGATAAATGACATTCATCAAAATATCAATGTTATGTCCTTTATTATTCGTGTTTCAGAGGACTTTTACAGGAAGCCAGGAGCCGAAAGTGACCGATCAGCCAATCATAACTCTCCATGAGGAGATCCCTGCCATCACTATTGACATGCCTTCGTCCCCTACTGGTACTCTGGTAGTAAATCCGCCATTGTCCAGATCTGAGAGCCTGGACTGGGGAAGCTCCTCTTTAACACAAAAACTGCCACCAGTGTATTGTGACCGCTGTGTTTAGACATCTGTTAAATCCTCTAAGACGTATGTAACTAAAATCACAAGAGCTTTATTATAATCATATAATGTTTTACAAAAAAAAGTACAAAGTAACAATTTTTGCCTCATTTGCCAGAGAAGCAGACTAATTCTTAGATCTGCCTAAATGGGGCTATTTGTTGAGGAAAAAATAATAACCCAGAGCGGGAGTAGATAAGCCTGTAGTGATGAGAACATCAGACCACACGATGGAAGATAGGCTTGTGAAGGCAAGACTATTTAAAGGCCTAATATCATGACCATAAGCAGTGGTTATTAAGCTAAAATGACTTTTTTGAAGCCACAGTAGGTCAGAGTTATTTTTCCACAGCTTCTCGGTACCTGGTGCTGGTGGCTGTTTTTCTCCGCAAAGTTCATCTGCAGCTGCTCTTTCAGCTTCCTGGGTTTCAGTGAACTTCCTAAAGATGATTTGGGCATTTATTCCCTCAAGGCTGTAAATCCAGCATGGCTCCATCTCTACATATCACCCTGTACAGAAGACTTCCACATGATCAGAACCAGAACAGTGGAATCTAAAAACACAGTGGTGCACAATCCCGGTGTGCTAAGAATGACTGAAAATGTAGTAATGATCTCATTCTTCTGATCTTCAAACATAGTAAAGAATAAAACAGGTTTTAATGGAAACTTGTGTAATTTTACAAAAAGGTCAGAGGCCATCAAGGCTTCATAATCTTATTAGAAAGATGCATTGAATAGCTAAATTGTGATGTGAGGGCTTGGACTGTTTATCTTTTATTTTTCCAAATCATTTCTGGGTACATCAGTGCGCTCTTTGAGCAGTAATGCCATTTTAATTTCACTTAATTTGTTTTGGAAATCCATTGTTCTTGTTTGCAAATAAGTTAACTATATTAATTATGTAAGTTAATTATTAATTACAAATTTTAAGTGTTGAATATGTGGCTGCTTATGCTTAGATGATGATTTGAGGTTTATTTGATAATAATTTTCAGGGTCCGCTGAGCTGTGCAAATCCATGTACACAATCCTAAACTTGTCATGAGATTTGATAGCATCCTGCATTCTCGTGCAAATTGATAAATGCTGACTCGTCCATGCAAATGGTCGTGGATACAGTTTTTCATCTTACATTCTACTTTTTATTTGACCTTTATTTTACCAGTAAAGTTCCCTTTGGGTTTAAATAATTTTTCTTACAGGGAGTCTTGGTCAAGACTGGTGGCAGAAAGTCACATGCTAAAGCCACAAACACCATACATAGTGGACTTGAAAAACATTACACTATGTAAACAAAATAAGAAAGCTAAAAACAGCTAAAACATCAAGTTGTTAACAGCTGCATCGTTCTTTCTGGTTTGTTTTTAAGATATTTTTACCAGTACTAAGTGGTGGGAGTGATTCTACATTTTTATTTGATGTAAGGGCCAGTGTGTTCATTCTTAATAAGAGTCATGTTTGTTGTGTAGGACGTCACCTGCCAATAGTCTGGAAGAAATCACTTAAACTTTTGAAACTACATATTAACCCTCTGGGGTCTAGGGTATAAATGGCCGGTTTTGGCTACTTCTGATTTTATGCTTGTATTTCATCTTTAAATACACTTCAACCAGCCTTGTTTGGTATCATTCTTTTCAGCATAATCTCACATGTGCGGTTTTAAAGGTATTTTGTCATTTTGATTTACTGTATCAAAACACTGGACTTGAAATCACACAAAAAACACAAAATCCAAATGGGAAAATGTTGTATATATCACTGTCAAGACTACAAATAGGTGTAACGAACCAGGTTTACAATTTAGAATGTAAACATAGATTGTAAATTTA
>JAVQJG010296554.1:0-12908 GCA_036024015.1 Craterocephalus amniculus | reverse complement strand
ATTTGATCATTTATTCTTGGGGTGGCACTTGAGGGACCAATCAAATTTTGGGGGGGCCCTGGCCCCCCCAGGCCCCCCTCTAGAAACGCCCCTGCTTTCTGCAGTATGATTCAGAGGATGAGTATCACACGAAAGGATGGACCCCTGTGGTGAGGTCAGGCTGCCGGGGGGCCGTGCCTGTTAAAGAGAGGACATGCTCTGTTCATGTAGGGTTAAGTGAATGTGTAGCAGCTATTATTTATTAATAGCTGAACCATAGCAGAACTTTACATCACGCATGATGTTAGTATATATGAAGGGAAAGGTAGAATAAAAAAGCAAACTTAGCTGCCATATTGTTATTCTAAGTCTACTACAATTAGTACTGCAGGGTGGCGGGGTGATTAGCTCTGTCACCTCACGCAAAGAAGGTTCAAACCTCAGCTGGAGCCTTTCTGTGTGGTGTGTGCATGATTTTGTTCATGGATGTGTGGGTTCTCTTTGTGAACTCCGGCTTCCTCCCACAGTCCCAAAACACATTTGCTAGTTTAATTGGTGCCTTTTAATTTTTCCTAGGTAGGGTTGTTTGTTTGCCTGTTTGTCCTGTTGTGTCCCCCTGAGCCCACTCCTGCAACCCTGCTGTGATAAGCAGCATGGATGCATGGACTATCCAATCAAAACTTCAAGCATAAAATTACAGGGCAACTACCTCCTCATAATTTTTACATTGGCTGTGGAGCTTTTATTGTTTATGGCAAGTATGTCAATCCATTAAAAGAAACAGATTATGCCACAGGGTGGCTCAATTTCCTGAGGTCACGGTGAAATGTTTGTGACTTGCTTTGGTCCAAATATCAAAGACACAGTGGAGCAGCTTCTATTTATGCTTCCACTCAAAAAACGTTTCAGAAGTAGTGATTGATCCTTGACTCCACTCCGAACCTCTCATCGTCAAGGTTTGCATCTTATCCTTGAAGCACCTGCTCATTGTATGGGAGACTAAATCATTTGAAAGCTCAGATCCAACTGATAGAAACTTTCTGAGTGAGTACATGAATGGTTCAGGAAACATCGTTTTCAGCAGAATTAAGACTAAACGGAAGGGTTATATATTTGTCTGAGGTTTCTGAGTCCTACAAGTTAAATATAACGTGTTTTACATCTTAAAACACTTGAGATATGTGCAATCAGGAACTGTAAAAAAAAGTTTTAACTGATCCTTTCCGGCATCATGACAGCAGAATAATGTTTCTCTTGGGGAAAATAAAAGATAATCTTCTGTAAACTACTTCTGTTCTAACAGATTTTTGGTTCGACATATCAATGAATATTGCATTCTGCCTTCGATACTTACTGTAGCCAGGAGTGGTCTGATAAGTACATTACAGAACTAAGCGAGCTGCTTTGTTCTGAGTCACCTGCAGCTTGGGCACGTTTAGCTCTATTGGGTCAAATCACACAGAGCAATAATCTAAATATGACTAGACTTATGATTATACCTCCTGGTAAATTAAATGATTCAGCCTAAGTTTCCTGCAACATTTAATCATCACCATATTTTACCCATTCTCTGCACGTTCTGGCCAACTTGGCTGTTCCAGCACATTTGACATTGTGTAATAAGCCCCACCAGTTTTATTTGTTCTATCACTGCATCACCCACAGTCAAGCATATTTATTTCTTCATAAATATTTTGAGCTTAAAACAACAAACGTTTTTCTTTATGCAGAACTTATTCGTCTCTCATCATCTATTTCTCTCTTACTGTTACTTCATTTCCTTATTTAATTTTTAGTTAACTCAGTTTTATGTGCCAATAAATCAAATGTTATCGACTGAGCGATGAATAAAGTGTTTGTATTTGTTTCCATATTAAGACATCTTGCTGCATGGCACTCATTATTCCACCTTACAGTTTTGTGTGAGCATCTAAAATCACAAAATGAGCATCCTGATCACTAAAGTCATTGTCTTTCACCTTAAAGAACCCAGTCAACTTCCCACCACTCCCATTATTGAACGATGAGTCACTCAAACCCCCCAGGGTGATCTCATTTACCAGCTCACACTTAAAAACTGCAGCTTCCCCTCCACGTGAACTCCTCATATGAGAGGAAATGTTTTCCCTAACCCATTCTCTCATTTTATATTGGATCAAAGCATTATCAGCTCTGCCCTCCGGTCCTGACTATCTGGTGTGGCGTTTCGAGTTATTAAAGGCTCAAAAACCAGCAGGTATTTTCTTGATAAGCTGGATCATGCAAATTATAATCCTTTATAATCAAGTTAGGTGCTAGTTTATGAGCTGTTCATTTATGCTTTACTGCACTGAAATTAATCATTCCATGATTGGCTATTATGCTTGTTTGGCTTAATTCAATAAATTAAAGACAATTCAGACATATTATCATATACTGTATGTTCTTAATTAATATGATGTGGATAGTTTTTCCCATGTCAGTAACCCGGCAGATAGGAATTCTGGGTGGACAATCCTCTAATATTCTGACATTATTCTAATACATGTGTAAGAGAGTCAAATTTTTTGTTTGTAACTCACAGCAGCAAAGTATAAACAAAATTATTTAAACTGATTCCAATGATATACTGATAAGGCTGGTTCCTGAGGTAGCAATGAAGTAAGCTATTAAATCTGACATGGCAAAGCCACAAGTGCTGCTGAACTTTGAACATTCACTACATTCACTGCAGGGGGTGAGTTTGTGTTACTGTGTGAACGCTTGGAAAGCTCCTCCAGCACAGCGCTGCAGGAGGTCCGATAAGTCTATGTGGGAGAGCTTTACAAAGGCTACAGGGCACGAGTGATGGAATTGTTGGCATTTTTGAATGGTTAACACATTTTCTTTCTGAATCTAATAACCTAAACCTTACTTTTTTACAGCGCGCACATTCCAGACCCCCTGTTTAATACTATTTAAAGAATGTAAAAGTCATTATCAGCTTGAAAAAAGCCTGTAATACCACAAGGTTGCTGTCCAGGTGTTAACCTGACTCAGCTCAAATTGAGGCCATTATTATAGGTCATTATGTTCTTGAAAAAACCTGCTGAGCATTTTTTGGTTTTTCACAAAAAAAGATAGGTAAATATCAGTGTCTTTAAAAGCAAGGAATTGTAAAACATTTCAATATTCACTAACAGTAAAAACAAATTTTCTTTCTGTTGCACCCTCTATCACAGAAACAAATTATCTCGAACAAGTGGAAGGTCCAAATTACAATATTTTAAAGCTCTCCATTCTGTCTTTTTATTGTCTAGATCACAAGCATGTGAGTAGACAAGTCTCAAATTTAAACTTTCCTGCACTGAATAATTCACCATCTTCAGTTAAAAAAACTCACAGGGATCTGAGTGTGTGCAGGTATTAATATGAATGGCATATTATGGGCTCTAAGATAAGTCTCAGTTTTTGTTGTTGGATGACACCCCAAACAAACTCAGTCAATTAGGAAAAATTCAAAAGTAAACAAAAGGCCAGGGTGAAAACTTATTTCATAAATGTTACCAGTATTGTATAAAGCAGGGAGAGTTTATTCTAAAGTTTTACACCAACATCTAACACCATCTAAGTCTTATCAAAGCCCAACTGCTACCAGTTTCTGGGTAATACTAGCTCCCAAACTTAATATTTCCCTGATGGCACAAAAATTGGTCGTTCTATCTCAGTAAAACAGCAGAGGTGAGTCTATACAAGTCATGCTGGTCAATTACATTTCCTTTGTCATTTTACAGACATTTTCCAAATGGCTAGAGGGAGACATAGAATGGACAAAATATCATATGCTCTTGCAGAACCTACACTTTAAAATTTAATCTTTTGGATGAGCACAATTTAATAGCACACATTTTCACATAATTAATCAAGCACAAGAATTTTGCTGTTTACTCAAATTCCATCAGATCAGGTTGTCCTCGCTCCTCTGAATCTCAATGTTTTATTGTAGTAAGTAGAGTTAAATTTGACCAGGAAGAAACAGATGAAGTCTGATATACCAGAAATACAATCCCATTGAGATTTAAGTCTCCCTGGTCAGGAAGGCAGCATTAATCGTACACCAGTTAGACTCTTGTATCTGAGATTACACAATTATTGACACGTGCATCACAGAGACACTTCCTAGATTTGGCAACATCATTTTTCAATGGAGTTTTGGTCTGTAGGCTTTTGTTTCACAGTAGCTTGACAGAAGAGAAGGGGTGGAATGACAGCAAATAACCCCGGTTGATGTTTAAACCTGGGACTCCTGTGCCAAGGGTTGCAGCCATTTAACCAACTGAGATTAACAGCATCCTAAAATAATGCTTTGAAAACAAAAGCACAATACAATACATGTTAAATTAACAAATTTTTGTTTAGCAAATCAAACAGGTGCCCTAAAAGGCTTTTTTTGTGTGTACTGTATGGAGTGAGTCCCAGTATCAGACCAATCCTACTTTTTGCATCCATTCTGCCTCCAGCCAAAAGTGCAGACCTCAATGTGTTGTCATTGTTGAAAGAAATACCTCTTTCACAACTTCCTCCTTTCCTTTAGTCATCTTCATGTAATGGGCTGTAATCAGAGTTTTCATCAATAAGACCATCTTGCTCCTCTTGACGCCTCTTCTTCGAAATCCCTTTCAGCTTCCTTATCTTTGACAATCAGGTCTATGACGTCTCAGACAGAAAACCAAGTGTTTTTCCACAAAAGCAGCAGCTCTGGATCATTTTCTTTTCTTGAGGGAAGAAGACTAAACCAGTATGCTCCTGAATTTTTTAACTAAAAATAACAGACTTGAAATGAGTGTTTCACATCTTGTTTAAGTTATTCTCTCTGACTAAAGTCAATTTTATTTTCTTATGTCTGGAAATTTGTGTGAGTTGAAACAAGCTTTTACAGCTAAGGTGTGACAGAAACAACGTGATCTCAAACAGTGTCTCAGTGAGATACACATATATACTGTATATATGTATGTAAAATAACGAAATTAAAGATTCAGTTCCCACAAAAAAAAAAAAAAACATAATTAAGAATTTTACACAATCTGCTGTTGGCAAGTTTATTAAAAACAAGGCCGTCAAGACTTATTGGCTGAATACGAGATTGTAAATCTTGTTTAGACACACCAGTTTTTGCAGTGTCTAATTAACTGTTCAGCATAGTGAGTGTGCATGAAAGCTAACCGCTAACTCAACATGAAGTAGGCTGCGCAAGCTACACTTTCACAAAAATGTGCATGCTAAATGAAGAAAATGAAAATTGACTGATTATATGAAATCAAGAAACTTTGTTTGAACTTAGAGAAAATATATGTGCATTTTACGATGTTTACTTTCTTTCCCATGCAGTCTAATGCTTTCCCTTACTGTGCAATAAATGCTCTATCACTGCCTTCTGCACTGACGCGCTGCATCCGCTTCTACAAGAACAGATAACAACTAGCAGTCGGCAGTTATCTTTTCAGTGGGTTCAGGTGATACTTAATTTGTTTAAATACCAGAGACACGAGGAAACCCAACATGTGGCCTTTCCTCCCCGCTGGTTCTTCCCATTATTTTGGTGCATAAGAGGGCTTACAAGCATGGAAGGTGAGGGTGAAGCATGGAGACTGAGGCTGGTTCCATTCTGCAGCTTCATTGTTTGTAGGTTCTAAATATTACACTCTGCTTTTTCACCAGTTTAAACATATAAACGAAAACTAGCTCCAACACAGTCATCAGGCATATTTAATCATCTACAAACTTAAACCTGCTCTGGGAAGGCATGACATTCTATACTGACTGAATGTTGCTTTGCAGGAAAAAGAAAATCTTTGAACACCATTGTGCAAAATTTGGATATTGATTTTGCTTATTTCTTTGTTTACCCAGTCTTTGAACTCACCGACCTCCTCAGTATAAGTTGTTTGGCTACCCAGTAATGGAATAAGGCCTTGTTACATCTAATAAAGCAAAAGAAAATGTAATTGTGCATTGATCAGCTATGTCTGAGGAACACGTGCTGCCAGCCAGAGCGGAAAAGTACTGGGTGGATGTGTTAAACGTGAACAGGTGGAAAAACCAAGACAAGTGCCCAGTTTGCTTTATTGAAATAGATTCCCTTTTTTTATTTTTCCAAACAGTGACATTCGACAGAGACGCTAATCTGCTACGAGCTGAGCTGTCATAAGTCTCAGCCACAAAAAGGACCAGAAAATTTAGGATCAGTGCTGGTAACCTTTCTGTTTGATTCAGCACAGTGGTGCTACATGAACTCATTTCTGTCCCTTAGAGCTGCTTGTATGACTTAGATTCAAAGTGTTCAACTAAGGTTCAGTGGCTTAGTTACTGTTTGACAAAATGCTGAAAGACAGGAGTCACAATAGCCTGTCAACATTTTCAACATAACACAGTTCCAGTTTTAAACTATGACAAGCAACACTTGTGGGATTCAATTTGCTGAAAGGGTGTTGTAAACAAGAACTTAGATGCTTTTCAGAGGAATGTCTCAGCAAACCACCCCAAACTACACAGCAGCTGCTGCGCTGTAGCTCAGTCCACAACATTTTTAGAAAAAAGATAAAAGTGTAAAAACAGGCTTCTGGTTAGGAGAAATGACACTTCATATCACAACTTACTGATCTTCTGGCCAGGCAACGCAGTCCAGATCAGTACAAGTTAAACAGGGTATGATGGTATAACGACTAGCACCTAAAGGCCTGCTTCAGCAAAGGCTTTAAACATTATTTCAGACTACAAATAAGTGCTAAAAGTTACCGTGCATCTTTGTAACTGTTTATTCTTCTCCCAACAAATAGAACAACAATATCAGTTACAAACTCAGGACCTGCTTCTTTTTCTCAAACAGATAACCACCTCCTGTCCTGCTGGGAGTTCGTCAGGGGTATTGCGCATTAGGTTCTTGGCCACATCCCTGCACAATTAAAGCTAGAACTTTGCCAATCAGACAGATTTATTTCATGTTTGTTGGAACAAACACGGGCCATCCTTTGTCACTGATTCCATTCATAACTTTCATAGACAGAATTTCAAAATGCAGCCAAGAACCAGAGGGCTTCCAGTTCAGCTGGCTTAGGTCTACCCTTTGCAGATCAGTAGTCCAGTTGGCTTCATCGAGCTGTGACCTTCAGCAGGCAGATGGGTGGTTTGCAGCCAAGTGTGAAGCTTGGAGATTAACAGGGAGAAAAGGGCAGTGTCTGCAGGGATGCAGATGTTCTACCAGTCTGTTGGTGAAGAGGGAGCTGAGTGGAAAGACATAGATGTCTATTTACCAGTGAAGCTACATTCCAACGCTCAGTCATGAGCTACGAGTATACTGGTGGAAAAAGAAATGACCATGAAGACAACCAACCAAAGGGTGTCATCATTAGGGATAAAGTGAGGAGCTTGGTCATCATGGAGGTGCTTAGATGCTGCTTGTTCACATCAGAAGAAGCCAGCTGAGGAGATCAGGACGTCTGGTCAGGCTGCTTTCTGGACTAATGTTACAGATGGATGAATGGATTGATGGACAAACAAATGGATGTTCTGTGGCCATCACAAGACAAATCCGGTGACATTAAATGTATCACGACCAGCACCTCCTGCATTAATGAAGCATAATAAAGTATTTTTATGACCTTTAGGCAGTTCTGTATTCTTTTCATAAAATGCAGTCAGTTGTGTGAAAAAGTATCCAACCAGAATCAGATGTGGAGCAAAGAAAATGGTAGCAAAGAGTCAAAAACTGTCTGGTCTTATTCATATGCAAATGACATAAAGTGATAATCCTTCCATATGCATTTCATGCTTATTTCTGATCTTTTCCACCTGAATGTTATTGTGACAGCCATGTGGAGACAGATCATTTCAGCACCAGTAAATCTGAAAGCAGGTTTTACAGGAAGAACATCTAAATCAGTCTGTTTGTTATGACTCCTGCTGTGAAATCCTCCAGAGGTCAGACTGTGACAATGACCTGAAGGGGTCAGACTGCCACAGTCTCACTTTGTTAACCTTTGACACGTCCCTGTCAGATTCTTCATACACAAGAACAGAAAGGAGGGCGAGCGGCACCAGCTTACCTGCCATTTGGCCTCTTGCCCTCTTGTTGCTTTAATAGCCATTGAGATGGACATCTACCCATCCCCTAACAACAGAAGCTGAAGGTCAGACAAGGCTGACCAGAAAACTCTGAAGTCTAATCCTGGGGGTCAAACCAGATCTACTTCAGGAGATCGGAGAGAAATTAGGGTTTTCTTTAGATTAACTCTCTTTTTGCTTGAGCATGAGGATGTATAAAGATTACCATGGGCTCAAAGCTGAAGTCAGGCAGAAACTGGATGAGAAATGAGACTGTATAAGAATTGCATTTTATTAATAATAAGAATTATAGTAATTTTTTTGATGGTTTTTTGCACTTTATATTGCAGGGAGTCTCAAAGTGCTATTTTCTATGTGGGTGGTGTATTTCTTTATTTGTTTTGGGGGATTTTTTTAATTGTTTGTTACACACAAAAATATCTCATTTGCAATTTCATTCTATGCCAAATATAACATTTTTTCCACATACAAAAAAGAGAATTAGTAAACGGAGATTGCAAATGCAAACCTCCAATCACACTGCACACAATCATAACCCGGAAACTATGGTCTTTGGGGTGTTGCAGAAACCTGAAATCAGAAATTAAACCATTCTTCTCTCAGATCTGGGTTCACATCTCCTAAACTGAGTCTCTGCCACATGAGGCCATGTTCGACAGTGAATAACACTGCGTACGTTATGATGTTGAAGGAATCAGTACAAAGCCACAATACTGAAAAATACTGGAAATAAATAATAAATATTTTTATTCATTTTTATTCAAAGACAGCACAAACCGTAAAACTGTTTTATTTTCTGTGAACAGTGAAGTCAAGACATAAAACCTCAGAGACCTAGGAGACACACTCACCTGTATTTGCTCAAATAAATAGAAACAGGTGTTTTATTAATCTGGATCCTAACTCATTTAGTGATTTGAGGACACTTTTTTTGTAAAAGAGTTTCACAAGTGTAAACTCACAACTGGACTCTTCCCTCATTCAAGCATGTACTGCTAATATAGAACAAACACCCTCACACACCACTTTATAAACACTTAAAACTATGGACTTCGTCTGAGACCATGTCATTTACAATTTTGATAAAATGTCTCTCTGGTATGACAAAAAAAGAGGTGGAAAGATAAATGCTGGTCTTGTTCTAGTTTTTTGGTTCTGAAATCTGTTGAATTTCATATAAGATCTGTTTAAATTGGTAATTTTCTGTCTCCTTTATCATCTGGCTTTAAATTATAGCATCTTAAAAAAAAGCATGGTCATCATGTGCATTCATAAAGCATCCTTCTGTAAACTGTACTTCATTACATTTCAAGTCTCTATTTATGGAGTAAAAATACATTTCATCAGTCTTGTGTAGCTTGAAGTGCAGGAACTTGTGCAACCCTTATGAAACTGTTAGAGTTTGAGTGTTTTGAAGCTTAATGGCTTTTTTCTTCCCAAGAGTTCTCACACCCATTCTTCTGAGGACAAGTCCATCCGTACAGTTTTTCATTGGCAGATTCTAATATCCATTAGGTCACAGTCTTACTAAAGCGAATCTGTCCGTCTCCTGGCAAACACTGCAGACATGCTTTTCACAATGCCCCTGAACCTCAGATGCCGTTTTGAGGTCAGCTTAGTGTCCTTCATCCTGTCCACCAAGCCATGAAAAGCCGTCAGCACGCTGTGATAGTTCTCTGCTGCCGACACCTCGTAAAAGAGGCAGCCCGTGTTGAGAGCCAGCAGCCGGCCCTCCTCACTCAGCACTGTCCGTCTGTGGTGCAGGTCCCTTTTGTTGCCCACGATGACTACGGGCGCTTTATCTGCGCCCAGGTAATCTTTGCTGGATTTGATGGTCTGAATGAGTCTGCTGATGGTGTTGAAACTGGCCCGGTCACAGATGCTGTAGACCAAAACAAAACCATCTGCCCATTGGACCTTCTTATGGAAGAGTGATGTCTCTGTAGATAAATCCTGCGAAAACAGATATTAAGATCATTTAATAATGTGCAACAAATGTGGCAACAAATATATACACCGATTGTACAGCTTCATTTTTTATTCTTACATCCTGCTTTGTGTTTTTTTATTGTTTATAAATGATATTACAGCATACATGTATGGTAGAGTAAAACAGGATTAGCAGCTTTGAACGTTTATGATTAAAAAAGGCGCCCTAATACCTCAGAATAGGGCGAATCCCAAATATTGAAAGTCATCTCCCTCCCATTCACTAAAAAAATGTGACTGTAGATGGATTCTGAAAGACAAAAAAGTAAAGGTCAGGATAAGTTTGTTTGTTTAAAAAGGCAGTATTGATTCATGAATGGAAGAACTAACTGGATACCTACCAATGTCTCCATATTCTCCAATGAATCTCCGAGTTAAGAAGCGCACAGTCACTGCTGGAAAACAAACAACTTTTTATCAACCATATGGTACAACACGCACTTATGAGAAACTTTGACCTCCTCCAACAAAATGTTTTACCTGATTTCCCAACGCTTTCCATGCCCATGACAACAATGTTGGCCTCCATTTTCAAAGAAACGCTCGTGCTGAGCTATTCCATCTGAGGAGAGGAGGAAGCAGAGAAGGAGGAAGCAGAAGAGGAGGCTGCTACTGCTGTTGTGTCACCGTTACTGGCTGGAGGCACGTATTATAGCACAGACAGGTGGGCGTGGAAACCAAAACGCCCACAACTACCACCCACGGTGATAATTTAATAAGGTCATGTGGTCTCCAGCTTGTGTATGACCGACTGGGGTGGAGCCCGTAACATCTGGGAGGGGAGGAGGAAACCTAGATCAAGTCCAAACTTGTTCCCTGTTCGGCATCGCTGCCTGCAGAGTGGAATCCACTTTTTTTTTTTTTTAAATGTTTTTCACAAAACTCTTTATTCTTGCTAATTTTATCGTGCCTCTTCTATAATGAGCAATAATAAAGGAAGTCTGTGATTTCCCAGCTGCCATTATTTGTATATTTCTTTTGTTCCCTTGCCCACAGTTTCACTCCAGTGTAGTGTTTCCCCTTCATTCATCTGACTGTAAAGGGCTAAATGATTATACAATAACAACATCCGGAAGGTTTTAGATTAAACTAATAGCCTATTTGTATGTCTGAAGATTGCAGAAAAAATGCTTTTTTGAAGCCTCAGGTGCAACCGTAAAACACAAATTTAACTGAATTAAACTCACAAGAAAGGTACAGTTGTCTGTAGAATTATACATCCCTTCAGAAAAGGCAATGATATTTGAATCATTCAAATATCTGGAGACTGAGTTAGGTCATAAAATAATTTTACTTTGGTAATTTATAGTTTAGTTAAATAAGTTTTTTTTTATTTGAGTTGAAAAAATAGTAGGCTAATAATATTAATAATAACAAAAAATCAAAGGTACTGGTCCAGTGAGGGTACTTTGATGAGCAGTGGGCCAGAATAGAGAGTGACTGCCAGCACCTGATTGCAGTGATTACAGTTTTCAGTTTATTTTGGTGAAAGCCGATTTGTTTGTATTAATTAACGTTTAAATAATGCATTTACAAAGCTATTAATAACTGCAATAACAAGGGCTGAATAATGCTTACATCATGACTAATCACATGACTGTACATTTATTAATGTTTAATAAAGCATTAAGTAAGGCTTAGTAAAGCTTTTATAAATGGTAAAGTAACACATTAACTAAGCTAAAAACAACTATAATAACAAAGGCTGTATAATGCTTACATCATGACTTATAACATGCCTGTACATTTATTAATGCTTAATAAAGCATTTGGTAAGGCTTAGTAAAGCATTAATTAATGGTTAAATAATGCATTGACTAAGTTATTAACAACTGTAATACCAAAGACTGAATAATGGTTACATCATAACTAATCACATGGCTGTACATTTAATGAAGCTTTTTTGATGCTTAATAAAGCATTAAGTAAGGCTTAATAAAGTGTTAAGTAAGGGTTAGCAAAACATTAATAAATAGTTAAGTAACACATTAACTAAGCTATTAATAACTGTTATAACAAAGCCTGAATAATGCTTACATCATGACTAATCACATGACTGTATATTTATTTATGCTTAATAAAGCTTTAAGTAAGTCTTAGTAAAGCATTAAGGCTAAAGCGGATTTGTTTGTATTAATTAACGTTTAATTTACTTTTTAATTTATTTAATTTACTAAATAATGCATTAACATAGCTATTAATAAGTGCAATAACAAAGGCCTGGTCCTCCATAGAATAATGGTTACATCATGAATAATCACATGACTGTACATTTATTAATGCTTAATAAAGCGTTAAGTAAAGGTTAGTTAAGAATTAATCATTGCTTTAAAAAGCATTAAGTAAGGGTTAGTAAAGCATTAACTAATGCGTGATAAAGCATAAAGTAAGGGTTATAAAATAATGTAATAATGGTTAAAAACACATTAAGTAAGGCTTAATAAAGTGTATTTACTTATTTAGTAAGCTATTAACAACTATATGTACATGTACTGTACATTTATTAATGCTTAATAAAGCATTTGGTAAGGCTTAGTAAAACATTAAGTAAGGCTTAGTAAAACATTAAGTAAGGCTTAGTAAAGCATTAATTAATGGTTAAGTAACACATTAATTAATGTGTTACATAACACACTTAAACACATTTATTAATGCTTAATAAAGTGTTAAGTTAGTAAAGTATTAATTATTGCTTAATAAAGCATTAACGGTTAGTAAAGCATTAATTAATGGTTAATCAATCAATCAATCAAACTTTATTTATAAAGCGCCTTTCAAACAGAATGTGGCTCAAAGCGCCTTACATTTTAAAATATTCCCGTCCATTCACCCCACCCCCCACATCAAAATTAACCAACAAT